>JAECMU010128527.1:0-34589 GCA_016106625.1 Dracogyra subfuscus
TGGCAGTCTTTAAACTCTACCAAACCTAGTATTTCATTAAGACTTATTAAAACATGAAGGACCCTGTGTTTAAAGTTGTCGATATTGTTGAAGTAACCCAACCAATGTTAGACAATGGAGAAGGAAATATTTTGGAAGAACAACAAAACATTATATTGAAGGGAGAACACGTGGTAAGTGTTTACTATTATTTGTTTATGTTGTTAAAAGATATAACAAAATAAACACTCGTGAATGTAACACACGCCTAAATCTAATTTGAGAGGGCAAACTCTTGCCTTTTAATGTGTGTGTATATACATACATGTTTTCAATTCATTTCAAACATATACAGATTATATTTATTTTAAAACAATTTTGAAACAAAAACAAATGATAAAGTATATGATTTATGTCATAATAATAAGTATATTACAATTGTAACCGAGTAAACAGATATGACAATAAGCTATGTTTAAACTAAATATTTTTTTATATAAACATTACATGATAACTACCACTCTAAAAAAATCTCACTTTTTGATTGCTGTTAAATTGTTGAAAGAAAACAATTTTATATTATAAAACTAATAATCGCCTGACACTTGTCGCTTGTATAATTCGAATTCTAAACGTTTTGTTCAATATTTAATTTCAGCGCAAACTTATTCAAGCACACTTTTTGAAAATGAAATTTAATCAACCACCTTCTTACAGTTGTAAGACTATAAAGTAGTTTATACGATGTATATTTCAATTTGTTACATTTCGAAGTATTACAAAGAAAAACATTTGTTTGTTTGTTTGTTTATTTTGTTTATTTTAATGTAGAAAAACAATACCGTATTGAAATTGCATGAAATTGTTATCAAATGTCATGTACAAAAAGTAACGCAGTAAACTCTCTCTCTCTCTCTCTCTCTCTCTCTCTCTCTCTCTCTCTCTCTCTCTCTCTCTCTCTCTCTCTCTCTCTCTCTCTCTCTCTCTCTCTCTCTCATAGTTTTCGGATATGTAGAGTATTTCCTTGAAAATCATAAAAATGTAGTTAATTTAAGGAATATTTTATTAACCAAGGTAAAAATTTTTTTTAGCCATTTTGAATCCAATATATATATCTTCTCTTAAACCGGACACTCTCGGTATCAAATAAAATGTTCGGTTATAAGAGGTATCCGGTTTAGTGAGGTTAATTTCTGTACTGGTTTTAAAAAGGATCGTGAAAAATGTCCAGTTTGGTTGGAATTCCGGTTTACAGAGCGTCCAGTTTTGAGAGGTTTCACCGTATGTAATCTAAAGTATGCAATCTCTGAAACCCAATATAAGATACCCAGTAACCGAGTTTGTCTACGTTTCTTTGTCTCCCCCTCTCTCGTTAAAGTAGATTGCATTACTTAAAGACGAGATTATGTGTGGCTACTAAAGATTAAGTTGAATCGTTGCCGTGGGCGTCTGCACCGGCGGCGGTTAATTCTTAGAAATCGCTTTTACTGCGATCATGTTTTAGGGGAAAACGAAAAATCGATTATCTTTCTGATGTGTCTTCTTGGATGTTCTAGGATTACTTAAGGCAAACCGAGTTGTAAGCCTCATGACGTCAATGGTTACTCAAGAGAAATAAAATAGGTGAAGACATAAATACCCACACCACGCTTTGTCAACTTAATAGTAATAATTAAAATAATAATAATAAATTTTATTTATTTTTATTTATTTATTTCATACATTTAGTTACTTAAGTATCGAACAATACTATATGAAATACAGACTTAATTCAAGTAATAATTAAACAAAAATTGCATTCTAATACTTTATTTACTTTATGATGGTTAAAGTTACTAACAATGTAACATTAGCTAATAAAATGCTACATGTCATGAATAAAAAGCTTTATAAGACTGATCCTAGTTAAATAGCTCGTTTTTGATACTTTACTTTTTACACTCCTATTAGAGAGAACACTGTTTTAAAATTTTGTATCAAGCAGCAATACTCCTCATGCTGAAGAAAGATTTAAACATCTCACTGACTGTTCTACGGTGATGACATAGACGCCAATGCAACATCAGCCAATGAAATTAACACTTATCGAAAATGATTGCTCAATAACGGATAAATTAATTGTGCCAGCGTGAATGGGTGATGAGGGTGCATAGTCTTTAAAAGTGTGGGTACAGTGACCCCGCCCTGCCCCACCCGACTTCCAACACCTGTGTGCCATATTCGTTTACAATTTTTTTTTTAATAATAAATAAATAAATAAAAACGTGTCCTGAAAATGTTACAACACTAAACTCAGCAGTGCTCGTTTAATTCATGTACATGGTATTAACTAATAAATCCTAGTATTTTTTGCTTTTGTGCTTTCGGATTCAGTTCTAAAAACATTGCTGTAATCGTATTTACCGAATCTTTAGAAATATAAACACAGAGGTTTCAGAGGCCCAGAGGCTATTCTATTTTTGGTAAGTTTTAATTAGCAGTTAGTATCGAGACAGACGGTTGCTATGACGACTAAAGGAATTCAAAAGAGTTATTGATTTCGAGTCTTACGTATACGAGACGGCATCGCCTACGTACTTCATTAATCGAGAGCCTACTGTCAGGACTTTATTGATTTCTGGACTGGTAGTTCGTCCAAAGCTATTTCTGGCATCCATTCTCGGCACAAACAACTTAGCGTCTAACGCGGTAATACCATATATGGACAACTGGGACAATTCTGATATAAGACACCTTAAAGGGACATTCCTGACTTTGTTGCATTGTAAAATATTTCTACGATTAAACTTACATATTAAATATATTTTCTTGTTGAGAATATCAGTGTCTGTTATAATTCAATATATTTCTGGTCGTCTTAATATTTTAAGAAGCCCAAACTACATTTTGTCTTCAAATAATTTCGTACGTACGAACACAATTTTTATGATATTTTAGGAAATAAAATAACATTTAACCTCGAACAAATATCAGAACCATCAGAAGCACGTTTAATATACAGCCACTAATAATTTATGCAAAAATATATATTTGATATGTAGTTACGTTCGTTAAAAAGTCTCTGTTAGCCGATAACATCTTGATATTGCAGCAAACTCAGGAATGTCTGCGATTACCTTGGAAAAGCATCTCCTTAAGATCTTCTTCTTCTTTTTCATCAGCCAAAGCATCAGTGTATTTGATGATTATTAAACATACAACCAAATGCTTTACATTCTTTATAATTACCATAATGTGTATCTTACAAATAATTGTTATTAAATAGCTATGAAATAGTTCTGGCTTATCATATCGCTGCTTTAATTGTTTAAATGCATGGATGAAGTTTGAACGTATTGTAATTTTGAACCAAACCTGTTCCCTGGCCGGGTTTCTGTCAACCCGTCTCTAGCCAAATCCGTATTTAGGGGTGGCATTTGCAAAAAGATGTGTTTCATTTAAGGGCACCATTAGAGAACATTAGTTAATAAGCTGTTGGATGTGAAAACTTTGTTAATCCTGACATAGTCATAGAGGAAACAATCTTCTACAAGTTTCCATTAGCAACAAGATGTCTTTTATATGAACTTGTTCACAGAACAAAGTTACACTATTTGGGACGGAGGAGATAATCAGATAATTTATCCACTGAGTGAATTCGATCCTATGCATCAAGAACTTCAGGCAGTTATTATACCGACAGGGTTAGGTGGAAAATGAAAAAAAAGGAATGAAACAAAAAGGTCTCTCTTTGGTCTAAAAGTAGCCATTCGCCTGGCTAGAGAAGACTGTATTTGTGTACCTTAGCGGGCAGCATAGCCCAGTGGTACAGTGCCCGCCTGATGCGCGGTCGGTCTAGGTTCGATCCCCGTCAGCCAACCACTGGGATTTTTTATCGACATAATCATATGTCCGACGCCGATATAACCGTAATTGTAATGTGTTGAGTGCGTCGTTAAACAAACAAAAACAAAAAACAAAACAAATTGTGTACCTTTGTTTCGTTTTTGTTTATTGCGCGCCCATCTCCTATTTAATTTAGGTTAGGTACGGTCTTGTAAAATTATATTCATAATAACAAGATGTTGTCTATTCCATTCTCCAACACACAGAAACACATTCAGATGCTCATGATGATGAATGCATTGATGAAGATAATGAAATGATGATGATGAAAACGACGATGAATATGACAATTTAAAAAAAGCCCAACTTAAACCATGACAATGATAATAAAACATAGGTCATAAGATCCACGATGTTGACAGTAATATGACTGAAGATGATTGTGGATAATGATGTATAGATGACTATGACTCTAATTGTGTACTTTATTTGTTTTTAGATAGTAGACGAGGCCAATGGGACAGGAGGTAGCGAGGTGAGCTCTAACGCCACAGACAGTGTTGAGAGCGATCTGTCAACGGCAGAAGACCGAGGAAGCTGGGGAGGCAAAATGGAGTTTATTTTTACCTGCGTCGGTTATGCCGTCGGCCTCGGCAACGTCTGGAGGTTTCCTTATCTCTGCTACAAGAATGGCGGAGGTTAGTACACGCCATATTGTAATTTAAAAAATTGAATATTTCATGGAGGTCCCTGTGTTATGATTAAGTATTTATTTGTTTGTTCGTTTGTTTATTTATTTATTTATTAAAATATTTTTTTAATGTTTTTATTTTTATTTTTAATAAATAAATAACTTTCTTGAAATATAGTAATAACGTTATTGTTTACAATAATTTAAAACAAAACAAACATGAACCGCATTTTAAAACAAACAAATCCAGTCTAACCGTCGAAACAGAGAGACAGGTTGGATTGCTTTTCTCATGTGTCAAGTAAAATGTAAATAAACATTGGTTACAAAGCTTCAGTATAGTTATTGTTTACATCTGTTCGATAACACCCACGTGTGACAGGAAAAGAATAAGTGTCAATGTCATTTATAACAATGAAAATGCTCGCCATCTGTGTTTTGTAGCTGCCTACACATATCCCATTAATGCCATTAATAAATTATTATAATACATAGCAGATATTCAGAAAACAGGCGTGTTATTTTCCAGGAAATAAAATGTAGCAGATGGAACATTGGTGAAAAACATGTAGAAAACTGGGTGACGAAATGAAACAGTCTGTTACCTATTTGACCCGATACGTACTAGTCAGTGATGTTTATGACGTAGAAGAGTAGGACTATTAAAAGTCCTGCTGATCAATTATGTAGCGCGCAGTAATACATGCAAACAGATGCTGAACTCTTTAACGCGATAAAATGCTGCATCTAACCAATCATTACATCCGTTACGTCACTACTGTTTATTATCTCGTACGTTCGCGGCTAGGTTTCCTGGAACAATAAATAAACAAACTAAAGTTGTTGTTATTATTTATTTATTTGTTTATTTATTTATGTATTTGTTTATTGTTTGTTTGTCTGTTTGTTTTCCCTATACGTATTTGTGAAAAATATTGTGTTAGTTTAAAGGTGCTCTATTTGTTTAGCTGAAGAAAACTACATTACTAAGCATCGATTGTTTTTATTGCCTTCCCCCAGTTATTTTAGACAAGGTACGGCCCTGTCATAGACAAATAGACAGGCAAAGAAGAGTTAAAACTTTGTTTGTTTTGTTTAACGACACCACTAGAACACAAAGTTATTGATTTATTAGTAATCGGCTATTGGATGTGAAACGTTTGGTAATTTTGACTATAGTCTTGGAGAGGAAACCAGCTACATTTTCTCATTAGTAGCCAGGGATCTAATATATACATCAACCCATAAACAGGATAATACATACTATGCCATTTGATATCTCAGTCGTGGTGCACTGGCTGGAGCGGAGAAATAGCACAATGGGTCCACTGACGGGGATCGATCCTAGACTTATCACACATCAAACGAGCGCTAGAGAGATATGCAGATAAGACTTTATTGTATGCAGATCGACACTAGCCGCATGTATGTTATTTTGGTGGTAGTTTATTTATTTATTTATTTATTTATTTATTTATTTATTTATGTGTTTATTTATTTCTCACAGGTGCCTTCCTCATCCCATACTGCATCATGTTGGCAGTGGTAGGTCTTCCTCTGTTTTACCTTGAGCTTGCGTTTGGTCAGTTCGGAGGGGTTGGACCAATCACTATATGGAGGGTGAACCCACTCTTAAAAGGTAAGCACTGCTGGTCTACTTCCATAATCACTACTAACATAAGGAATACCTATTAAAACCTGTGTCCTTCAATAACAGGAAATTAGCCATCAAGTATGAAATGAATAACTGAAAGTTTTTATTCTATAATCATTACATACTCACCACGAATGCAATGAATCGATTTTCAAATATCGTATTCAATAATTGTAAACAGCTTTATTATGGCTATGCGACTGCATTCCAAAATTAAGGAAAAAATATGTGAGTTTAAAAATGAACCCTTTTTTAACTAGCTGAAGAGAAAATCCCTTATACCTATTACTGTGCTCCGATTATTTTTTTTCATTTCTCAATATTTCAGGTCAGGTACAGCATTTCTATTGAAATGACACAATAAAACATATATATATATATATATATTCTGTCATTTCAATACATATATTTGTGACATTTTGTAACTGTATTATGTTTTCTAAAAATGATAATTAATTTGTTTTTAAAATCTGTTTTCAGGTCTTGGGTATTCCATGGTGATGGTGTCCTGGTTGATTTGCTTGTACTACAACGTGATTATCTCCCATGTCTTGTTCTACTTGTTTGCGTCCATGAGGAGCGTGCTTCCCTGGACTACTTGCGGAAACGCCTGGAACACAAACAGCTGCCTCACTTTCAACTTTTCAGCCGGCGGTATGTTTTTTCCATTTTATTTCCTCAATTCTTCTTTCTTCTCCTCCCGTGTTATAACATAATCTTTAGTTTAAATGGTTTCAAACATACAATAAAGACTATTTATAATAGAACCATTCTTGTTTCCAGAGCCTGAGCTTCATGGACGCTTACCAAATGAAACCTTCAACACCCCAGCTGAAGAATATTACAAGTAAACATATTTTATTAGCTATTAATTAAAAACATTTCTGTGTAAAATTAGTCTTAACTAGCCAAATCGTTCAAACTGTTAATTCCCCCTTGTTAGTGAATAGTAAAATTGTAAACTAATTACATATAAATGACAACTTTTCTTAGTACTTGTGGGTTTTTTCTTATATATAATCATTAATTTAAAGAGGACGAAGTCTTACAATTTTTATTTATGGAATTGGACACGCCACCACTCTCGCTTCCTTCACAGTATCATGTATTCGCTCATGATATAAGTTGAAATGTGCCAATTCTATATAAAGGCGGAAAATCGTCTTTCATTTCCAGTTCAAAAAAAGAGCTATAATTAAGTTCGTCCAACTAAGTCAAAAATCACTCAAAAATAGCTGCGTCAAAATTGATTCACGAAATTGCGCAAAATTCAGTAACGCCACAAATGCCCCCGTCCGTTACCGACCCAGGACTGCTGCTAGCTTGCAGTTGTCAAGCGTAAGTGGTCCTCTCTCCCACCCCTAACTCTTTCCTGTCCTTGACGAAGGAGCCGACACAAGCCGACACCTGAGCCCATGATAGGCGTGCGCTAAAATACTTGCTTAGAATGCGCACACGTGTAAAACCACATGGCTATGACTCTTTCAGTTCTATTCTGATCTTCTCGTTAGTTTAAACCATAAGTCGGCTAAGGGATTACGTTTGTGATGTAATCAGTTACCTGTTCATGACATCATGATGTATAACAATCGTATTGTATTACTGAAGTTGCTTTTCATCATTGATTTACAACACGGATACTTGGTGTTTACATGTTATTTCCTTTTCATGTCTGGAAATGTTGTTAGTTATTCTCTGTTTTCGTCAATGCATTGTCGCCATACTGGCATGCATCTGCTTTAGTGGTTTAGAAATTCATTCAAACAAAACCGGACAAACTCGTGGCTGGGTCATTTAATACTCATGAAAGGGTGAAACTTAACTTTATAACTCCAGGTGGTGGGAAACAGGAAGCTGATTACATCATCCCCATCCGGTTTAACGATAGAAAAACTACAAAGTGAAATAGACTAGTTACATTTTGTAAGCCTTTTCTGGTACGTTTGGACAAAAGTGTATGGACAAATAGTATTTAAATGTGTTATTGTTTAAAAATATATTTCTCCAAAAGCTATTACTTTTTAAATACAGGTGTTTTGTTGCATGTTTTTCTTATTATTTCTTTCATTGGTTTTATTTGTCGCTACTTTGGTGGGGGTGGGTGAGAGGGGCGGGTTCCGGGGTGGAGGTATTATTATTATTATTTATTTATGTGTTGTAAGTTGTGTGGTTTTTTAAATAGTTTTTACTTGCTTTTGATTGATAGGAAACTGGCAGCTGATTTATAAATATTTCATTAATCGTTTTCCTTTTAAAGTAAAACAAATTTTTTAATTTATGTATTAATCAGCTTTGTATATTTTATTTCGCAGGTTTTATGTGCTGGAACAGAGTTCGGGTGTTGACGAGATCGGGTCTCTGAACTGGAAGTTAGCACTTTGTCTTCTCGCAGCTTGGGTGATCGTTGGTGTCTGCCTTATACGTGGAGTACAGTCCCTTGGAAAGGTACTAACACTTATTTATCAAAATAATTTAAGTTTCATTGTAAGCATAAATAATATTAAGCTTGTCCTTAAATACTGAATGTTTTTTTGGGATGGTTGGAGGGGGGTTAATGGTGGTGGGGGAAGAATGGTTATGGGTTATATATAAACTCAAAAATAATTCGATGACTCCAAAGTAACTTTTATAATGTTAACCTTTCGTATTTTCATTATGAAAAGTAATGTTAACATTTCGTATTTTTTTATTATGAAAAGTAATGTTAACCTTTCGAATTTTCATTATGAAAAGTAATGGGTGATTTGTCTTCTGTTGTTGCAGGTTGTATATTTTACGGCCATCTTTCCATACATCATGCTGACCATTCTGTTGATTCGAGGTTTAACACTAGATGGTGCTGTAGATGGCATAATTTACTACCTGAAGCCAAACTTCAGTCGTCTTGGCGACCCACGGGTAAGCTATGTTACTTGCTGTGTGATTATAAACAACATTAATTTGTGTTAAATGCATCTACTACATCCTCTTACATGAAATGAAAAGGTTAAATATATTACATATTAGGGCCTTAGGAACGATATGTAAAGGGAGGGTACACAAATCGGGAGCAATGAGCAGATTTCGTTTTGATTACATATATACATAGGACAAAAAAAATGTAAATTTTGGGGCAGGATTTATCTCAGTCGGTTGAGAGGTGCTTGAATCGGAGGATCGAACTACGTAATTGGATCAATTCACTGATGTGGGTTTTTTTTTTTCTCCTTACAACCAGTGCAACACAACTGGTCAAAGGTCGTGGTATGTGTGTTTCTGTCTGTGGGATGGTGCATATAAAACATCCCTTGCTTCTAATGGAAAAATCTATCGGGTTCTGTCTTTAAGATTCTGTGTCAGAGTTACCAAATGTTTGACATCCAGTAGCAGATGGCGAGGTGTCATTAAACAAAACGAACAAAAACTATGGGGCCAGGTACCCTATCCCCCCTCCATCTAGCCTGATTACTTAACTACTGTAAGAGAGCAAGACGGGACATTTGGACATTTACAATGCTCTATGACAGTGGCAGTCCTCTTTGTGGCGGTGCAAGAGGGATAAACTGTAAAGGATCTCCTTTGGGAGTGACGGTCTTCCTGTTGATGAGGCACTAGACAGAGATTTATTGAATCATGCACTATTTTACCAAATGTTTATTTGACTCTGCACTGTGGAGAGATGCGGTCTAGTGGTCACATACGAGCGTATCATTACGATTTTGTCGTTCAGATTTAATCAATTATACATTATAACTGTCCAAATGTGCATCTTTGTCTCATGCTCGAATACTTTGCACCTATGACCATGCATATTTTAAAGTTAGTTTTCTTTAACAGGTATGGAGTGACGCAGCAACCCAGATTTTCTATTCCCTCAGCGCCTGTACGGGAGGTTTAATCTCTATGTCGAGTTTTAACAAATTCCGCAACAACTGCTACCGTGATTCTCTTATTGTTGCGCTCATCAACTGTGCTACCAGTATATATTCCGGTTTCGTCATCTTCTCAATCCTCGGATTCATGGCCAAAGAAAAGGGCGTCGCCGTCTCCGATGTTGCGAAAGGAGGTAAGACCACTCGTGTTCATTCGGATCTTAGTTCGTGTATTTCTGTAATTCTTTAAAACATTTATACAGTTAAACAAGTTTTTAGTCCAGTATTTTTGGGTTTGCACCAAAATTAATCAAGACCTATTGAGTTTTGACCAGTTTATTCACTTTACAGTGTTTATTGTAGAATATAATAAAGTAAACTAAAAAAGGTTGTTTGGTATACTCAGGATTTCAGCTATTTCATTGTCTGAATGAGTGTAATGGCTACATGTAAGACTGTTACTAAAAAACCGGACATTTTTCATGGTCCCTTTTTAAATATCTGTACAGAAGAGAACCTCTCTAAACCGGATACCGCATAAAATCGGACTTTTTACTTGTACCCGAGGTGTCTGGTTTAGAGGAGTTTGACTGTACTTTAGCTGAATTAGAATGTGTTGTCTTTATAACAACAGATTTTTTAATATAAATAAATCTCATTCACCAAATCTATTTGTATTACTTCCAGGTCCGGGTTTAGCCTTTGAAGTATACCCAGAAGCTATTGCACGGATGCCAGTTGCCCCTCTCTGGGCAGTATTCTTTTTCCTCATGATGGCCACGCTGGGGTTCGGATCACAGGTAAGTTTTGAATAACTATTTCATAACGGGTCCAGGTTTAGTGTAACATTAATATTCAAGACTTGGAAACTACATAACAGAATAGTTTTAATCAGTTTTGAAATTAAACGTATGTGTTATATTCAAGGACCAATGCTTGGAATAAGCAGCATTATGAAAGGACCCTATATAAAGGATGTCCACTGCCTTATGTTTATTAAAGCCAGGACGATAACATAATACAAGAATGAAACTTCTTAGCATTTCATATAGATACAGAGGACAATGATAATTTGTTCCTAGCAACAATCCTTTACACTTAAACAATGATTTTAGGTATGGTTTTCTACTTCTTGACATTTTGTTGCTGCATTCCTGTATATCAAAAATTACATAATATTTTTTGTCTTATTTCAGTTTTCCATAGTTGAATGTGTGATGAGTTCTTACTTGGACGAGTTCAGGGACTTTCTGAGGACGAAAAAGGCGTCCATCATCTTTCGAATCTCCGTCTGTGCTGTGTCCTTTCTTCTCGGGCTGCCAATGGTGTGCAATGTAAGTGCAATATCAAATTGTTTTAAATGTTAAATCAAACGTTATAAGTATATTTGTAACCATGATATGCATTAATGGTAGCATCTTGAATACATGACCTATGGGTTAATTCCCCAAACTGAGCACTCTCGCAACTTTGTGATCTTCCTTAGCAATGCAAACAAAACACAAAACACCAATACAATGTTGCTTAAGAGAGTTTTGTGAATTAGGCCCGTGAATGTCTTTGACTGCTTTATAACTACATTTGTATATAATAACTTTTATTTTTCACACACAAACCTCAATGTTTATTTTTAGGGTGGCATCTACCTCCTGAATTTGGTTGACTTCAGCGTTGGTGGTTTTCCTCTGTTGGTGGTCGGTTTCTGTGAGCTGTTGGCCCTTAGTTGGGTATATGGTACGTTCCTCAAGATTATTTGTGTGTGTGTATNATATATTATTGTCTTCATTAATAAGCAGTCGAAATTAATTGACCTAATTGTATGAAGCTTGGCTTGGATTACATTGAGATAATCAGATAATTTTCATTCAAAAACATGTATATTTTATTGTAGAGAAAGTCAAAACATAATTCCGTTGTAGTTCTTCATTGTGCCATCCCTAAGAACCAGCTGCCGATCCAATTCGCTGTTTTAAATACATTATGAGCCTTTTGAAAATGTTCATTTTTTATATATTTCATATTAATACCATTGTTAACATATACTTTCTTTGGCAAAGTAACGACAGTACGTGTCATTTCAAATCAAGTTTGTTTTTCTGCTTTCAAACTGTTTGCCATTACAATATTATCATTAGTAGTATCATAACTTTAATATTATTTAGCATTTTGTTTTGTTTTGTTTTTGGTTGATTTATGTTGATCATCCAGACATTTCATTGTTTAATATCTGATATACATCTAACTAATTTAATATGTTTGCTTCTGTTCAGGATTTGATAGATTTTCTGAGGATATAGAGATGATGCTTGGAAAGAAGCCCAACATTTATTGGAAAGCTTGCTGGAAATATGTCTCTCCAGTTGTTATCTTGGTGAGTGGGGAACAGTTCCTTACAGATGAATGTAAAAGAAAACGATTAATACAATTGCTTTTGACAAATATGTTGTTTGTTTTTTATAGACCACTTTATAAATTGATGATATTTTAATAATATACTAAAATTGGGTCACTTGTAATAAAAATTAAAAAACATTGCAGGTAATTTCGTTTTTAGGCTATAGCTTATCTAGAAGTAGTAACTAAGGCAAGAAATGCATTTATAATTATTTTTATGACCAGTGATTGAACTTACCACCAGCCCTTCCTAATACATCGTTAAGGTAGGAACTGGTGATGTCTATTAAAGCACTGTAATATATGAAATATTAATTCATGTATAAAACAATTTGCTCGTATACTTTATTTTTTAATTTGTATACCAAACTATAGTCTTTGCTTCATATTCTAGAGAATTTATAATCGAAATCCTGTTCTTCTTTTTTTACAGGTGACTATCGTGTTCAATGTCGTTCTGTACAAGGAACCTGAGCTCGAAGGACAGGGCTATCCCTCGGGATACCTGGCGCTGGGGTGGATCATCGTTATCTCATCAGTCGTCCTTATCCCTGTGTGGTTCCTTCTCAAGTTCTGCAAAGATGGCGGTTTTCAGGTGAGTTATTCGGTCATAAGAAACGAACTGAACCAGTAGGGACCCTTTGCTTTTATATTTTTTAGTTTTAACACGTAAAGCTTGCAACACTTTGATTTAGATTTTTCATATAACAATAATAATATTCAATACATTAACGTTGTATGGAAACAAGCATATTCTTGAGAGCCCGAGGGAGACGGTCGTTCCTCGATCCCTACGACAGTCCGGAACCCCCAAGACGACGTGACATCCCCCCGTGAAGGCGGATACACGTCCGAGTACCACCTCCCAAACACGCCTTCTAGCTGTAGCATAATTCGTTTCCTTTAATGCGTCCATTGTACATAGTGCATCTACGTGCTTTTGTTTGAAATCCAAAGAAGAAATAAGTAGTATTCAATTTGTTTTTTAAATACATATATTATTTTTTTTTTTTTAAAACATGTTGCATCAATGGGTTTCATTTTGTTACTTCCAGATGGTGAAAGACATGATGTCACCTCTGCCAGAGTGGGGACCATCTAAGAAGGAATATAGATATGGCAATTACGCCGTGGCTCCTGATGGGCATTTCATCCAGAATACATTCACAGCAGACGGCTACGCTAAGGCTAACTGGCTGAATCCACAGATAATCTTTGGAAGTAATACGTCTACTTCAACAACACGCACAGAGCTTACAAATGCCACGCCATTTTCCTCTAAACAGAGCATAATAACCACGCCAAACAGCAGTAAACAGTTCTTAACATTACAGAATATATCCATGGTATGAACGGGTTTCTTTGGCTGTGTTGGACCTTTCAATGACTGTGGTGACAAGCTGATGATTCACGTGGAGAGTTCTCTGTTGCGCATGATCGGAAGTGCGCCATCTTGCTAATCTCAGATAGAGGAAGATCGTTGAGCTGTTCTTGGGAATATGCAATTGAGATTACTTACGATAATGAATGACTGCAAACTGTGGTTGAGGTGCTGACTTCTCTAGTCCATTGACGTTTTTTGAAATCTAGTCACGACGGCAACAGAACATACTCCGACAACATAATAAAACAATATGTCGAATTTGTACGGGTGCAAGTGACATGCTTATGGAAACCTGTGGCGAGTTCAGGAAGGCGAGCTGTTACGTTCAGTTTGACTGGTGCCGTCGTCTTCTGTTATATCGCATTCATTTAACGTTAGGCTCAACAAACCAGTTTAGCAAACGACCGCGATCGCTCGCCCTTCTGGACATGCCTCCTATGTGATATTTGCTTTAGAAAATAATGGAATCTCATAAAGAAAAGTCATTGTTTTTATTTTTATCTAGGAGGATTGTCTCTCAGTATACAGTTTCATGTCTGCGGGTAGGGAATTGAAGGTTTTTTTAGTTTTGTTTCCGCTACATGTTGTACCTGAAAGCATTGACACACATTTGATTCAGGTTATCGTTGTTTAGGCTATACCGGGTACATCTTTCATTCTCTATATTTGGTTTTAGATATATTGACAATCAACTGAACTAGATATGACTAATTTGTTGGGTTGTTTTAAAATTTTAAGATATAAATATCGGACTTAAAAGATATCCATAATTATTTTATAATATTCAAAATGTACCAGCTTAAATATTTAAAATTTTAATACACACCTAAAATAATATTTAATGAATGAACTGTTAAATCGGCTGTTACTGCAGTTGTGATGCTTGTGCAAATATACGTGCAATGGATTTGTGAGAAAACTTTAATGATAATTTACGAGGTCTGGTTTTTTTTAAGCATACGGGTTTAAGCATTGTAAATATACTAGTTGCGTGTGTGTAAGACGAAAACGGACTGTAAATTCAGCTATTTGACAGTAATGGTGAATCTCGTGGAGTCGACAAATTCGATTCACTATAAAATAGTTCGTTACTTGTTATGTAGAAAGTATTATCTGCCATGTCAGATACAATCTTCCAGACTACACAGTATCAAATAACATTTTGTTTGTAGTTGTTGATTTGTGTTGTTGTTGTTGTTGTTGATTTGTTATACTTAAAAGTGCGATTGTTGAGAATATGTTGATTTTATCACTAGAAACATACCAACTTTTTTCATTTTTAAAAAAAAGTATGGATATGCATTTACATTTTTTTACCAAAGGGTTATATTATTCTTATTATTTTATATACATTTGTGTGACGAGTTTTTTTAGTTTTTTCGTTTCCAAAATGATAGCATTTAGATATTTTTATATAGCGAAATTTGCATTTAGAGTATTGTTATTAAAATGTATCATCCATGTTACATTGCATTCGATAAACCAATGTATATTATTTTTGCTATAGACCGAAAAACCGTGCACGAGAATGGACGTTATTGATTGGTATTTTATATTAAAAAACAAGCACGTGTGCCTAGAAACCGGTCTTTAAAAGTGTTTTTCAAGTTAGAAAGTAGTTGCAAAGCAGCTCTGTACATAAACAAACCTGCCAGAATTTAACCTTGTCAAAACTGTTGCTAAAGTGTTAGTATCTATCTGTTTGTTTCATTGATCATAATTCTACAGAGGATCAGGTTTGCCGTTTAGTGTTCCAAAGATAGTTATGTATCGTGTTTAACGTCGGCCTCAGTGGGGTGGTAGTTAATTAAGACATCGGTCTTGATGCTTATAGATACTGGGTTCGCATGCCGGCACCGGATCTCACCAAGACTAAAGGCCCAGTGGGAGTGTGTGTGTGTGTGTGTGTGTGTGTGTGTGTGTGTGTGTGTGTGTGTGTGTGTGTGTGTGTGTAAAGACCATTAACGACTTGGTTTTCACCAATTATTAACAACGAGCCTTAGTCCTAAACAGAGTCAAACGTACTTGGATGTAGGTACAAAAACTGAATGAAGCTGTTCTCCGCGACTGACGCCATATAACCGTAAATAAAATGTGTTGAGTGCGTCGTTAAATAAAACATTTCCTTCGTTCCTGTTCTCCGCGACTAAGTGCACTGCTACAAATTAGGGGGTGAAGAGAGAAACAAATAGCTAATATAAGTTAACAAGCTTTATTTCCTAAATCTCTATATAGTCTGGGGTAAGATTTGCAATGATTAAAAAGTTTCTAATTAATTGTTATGTGTTTGAGTAATGTTTTAATTTGGAAGCAAACATTTTTGATTTTCGAAAAGAAACAAAAAACAAATGCAGTCAAAACCTAGATCCAAAGTAAGGGCCTATATTGTGAAGTATCCAGGTGGAGTGTTTTGTTTCTAGTGGTGGTCAGGAAGCTCCAACTTAGTTGCGAGTGACACTGACAAACTCTGCACCACGCTTGTTAAGTTTCTGGATGGTGTATGCAAATTGTTATAATGTTAATAGTACGGTTTGTTTATAGGAATACGTCCGTGTATTGTTTGTTATATAATGCATTTTGAAAATAAATTAATAGTTTATTTATTATACGTTTGTGTTTGTTGTATTTTAACAATATTTAAAAAAAACTAAATTTAAAAATTAACATTGCAAACGATTTACGGAAGCTCGGTGGTGTGCGCGCTTCTCTATGTTGGGTCGATAAGAGATGGTGCACTGCTCAACGATAGATTGTGATATGTAGCCCTACTCAACTCACACATACACCCACCCCCAACACACACACACACACACACACACACACACACACACACACACACACATCTCCTAAAGGTGACTTTGAAAAAGGATTTGTAAATTGGCTAGGTATTTACTATGGAAAAGGCTCGCAAGACATTTTTTTAATGTTCATATACTGTTTGACTGGCCTCACAAAAAATATTTTCCGGAAGAGAATGATTCGATCTTCCTATACATTGTGGTCGTCACAGTCTAGAACCGCCGTCTGCTAGAAAAATTCTTGCACGCACGCACACACACCCCAGGTACACACATACATACATACACACAAACATACACACGCACACCGACACACACACACCGACACACACACCGAAACACACACAAACACACACACACACACACACACAGTCTACCAGTACACAAAGTCTAGGCAGGCATGGGGCGCCACATACACACCGACACACACACCGACATACACCGAAACACACACAAACACACACAGTCTACCAGTACACAAAGTCTAGGCAGGCATGGGGCGCCATTAATATTTGTTTTCATATCTGAAACGGGGAGGCACAAGCCATCGTTATATTTAAAAAGTAAACGTTTGTTTGTTTAAAGGGACATACCCTAGTTTTTAAACACTAAGACATAGTTTTGACTATTAGAAGCGTTTTTTGATAACTGAAATCATACTTTACTTATATTTTATTGTTTAAAGTATCCATTTCCGTACATTCGAAGTGTTTTTGGTCATCCTGATGATGTTTAATATCACAAAATGCATTTCTCAAAATTATTTTTAAAAAGGCACGTGCTTCTGAGAAGTAACAGTTATGTAGTCAAGTTTTATTCTATTTTAGAGGGTATTTCACCATTTCAAAGTCGAAGACTCATGTTTCACTCAATTGTAACTTTATAAAAATGTGTTACAGGTTTGTAAATTAAACTAAACTTAATGTTAATTTTCATGAACTGAAACTAGGGTATGTCCCTTTAACACTACTCGAGTACATTGGCTAATTAATCATTGGTTATGGATGTCAAATATGTGATCATTCTGACATATAATCTTCAGAGGAATCCCACTACATCTTTCCATTATCAGCATGGGTCACTTTATATGCACCTCCCACAAACAGAACAACATATACCAAGACTTTTGATATACCAATCGTGGGGTACTGGTTGGGATGGGGGAAAACCCAATCAGACAATGGGTCCACTAGGAGGTTCGATCCTGCTACCAAAGCACCCCAGACAAGTGCTGTACCGAGTGAGCTACAATCAATCAAGGGGCGATACGTAGCCCAGTGGTAAAGCGCTCGCTTGATGCGCGATCGGTTTGGGATCGATCACCGTCGGTGGGCTCATTCGGCTATTCTTGGCTCCAGCCAGTGCATAACAACTGGTACATCAAAGGCCGCGGTATGTGTTATCCCGACTATGGGATGGTGCATATATATAAAGGATCCCATGCTGTTAATCGAAAAGAATAGCCCATGAAGTGGCGACAGCGGATTTTCTCTGAAAATATATGTGTGGTCCTTAACCATAATGTGTCTGACGCCATATAACCGTAAATAAAATGCGTTGAGTGCGTCGTTAAATAAAACATTTCCTTCCTTCAATCAATCAACTGTTTTAGCGTACTGACGTTCAATTACTGTGGATGGTTAACAGAATCTGTCTACTCAGCTGATTTATTTATACATCTAATGTATGAATTTATTTGACAACCACATTTCGTTATTACAAGTATTTCCAGCATCGCCTTCGACAAGGTAACAATAGTCATAGGCGTACAAGACGGGCGCAAGGGGGGCAACTGCAGATTTTCACGCAAAATGTGTTAACCTGAGACCTTTTTACCATGCACTGGTCTCGGTGGCGTCGTGGTTAGGCCATCGGTTAACAGGCTGGTAGGTACTGGGTTCAGATCCCAGTTGAGGTATGGGCTTTTTAATCCAGATACCGACTCCAAACCCTGAGTGAGTGCTCCGCAAGGCTCAATGGGTAGGTGTAAACCACTTGCACTGACCATGCAGTAATCCATAACTGGTTCAAAAAAGGCCATGACTTGTGATATCTTGCCTGTGGGAAGCGCAAATAAAAGATTCCTTGCTGCTAATCGGAAAGAGTAGCCCATGAAATGGCGACAGCAGATTTCCTCTCAAAATATGTGTGGTCGTTAACCATATGCCTGACGCCATATTATAACCGTAAATAAAATGTGTTGAGTGCGTCGTTAAATAAAGTATTTCTTTATGAGGGTGGTGGGTGTCATCGTGCAGATACTGTCTCAACTGCTGACTGAAGCTCGTCTGCTTAATCCTAGCAGCTAATTTTACAGAATCTAATCTGTATCTGTGAATACGAGATCAGTTCAAATGGCAAAATGTTTTGATAATAAGTGTGATCCCAATAACATGTCTAATTATACTTGAACATAAGTTGACATGTTTTCCAGTATCATACGTGAAGCAAGTAGCCTAATCAGATGTAGTAGCACGACTTCATCCATTATCGTAAGGGCAATCAATAAATGATTTTATTAATAAAGTTACAATTAGGGTGAACCGATCCTACATGGGGGAGAACCGACTCGGTTATCGGTACGAATGGACTCGGGTCGAAACGAAACGGGCGATCTAGTAACAGGGTCGAAACGACCTGTTACCCACCATATCAAGTAATGTCAACTGCGCATGTTTACTTTCCATTTCCGCCATGCGTATTTCCGGTTTGATGCTTGATGTGTATTTTGGGTTATTCATAACAATTCACAGCTGATCTTATTATAGAATATTGTCACAAGTGTATTTAGTAATAGTCGGGTAAAGGCGAAACACATATTGAATTATACTTGACACGTAATAGATCACAATGACAGAAATTCTGTCTACTGTCCAGCTGAAAAAGCTTTCGGACCACAAATACAGTGTTGAAGGAACCTCCTTCCTCGAGCCGCCGATGCAGAAATTTTGGAGATGGTTGATAGAACAGATTCCTACATGGTGGTCTCCCAACGCCATCACGCTTGTTGGGCTTATCATCAACATTATAACCACTTTAATTTTAGCATACTACAGTCCAGATGCCAGACAACCAGTAAGTAAAATACAGTTATTTGTTATCATTTATAATCATGATGATGAAGCATTAAGTTTTAATGATAAAGTCCAACCACATTGTTGTGGAAAGTATGTTAGGGGATCGAGTCCTGCTGACTCAAAAAGTATATTATTAAAAAAAACACACAGAATGTTTGCTTTAGCAGGGAAGCATTCTATCTTAAAACCACTCGACGTGACCCGTTGGTCCCCTGCAAACATATTTGTACCATCGATGTCCCAAATTGTGTTCACATAGCAAAAACACAAATAAAATATTTAGGGCGATACTACTCAAAATTTTTGAGTAACTATATACATGAAACAAAAAAGGGGGCAAGATGTAGCCCCAGTTGTTAAGTGTTCGCTTGATGCGTGGTCGGTCTAGGATCAATCCATTGGGCTATTTTTTGTTTTAGCCAGTGCTCTACAACTGGTGTAACAAAGATTGTGGTATGTACTATCCTGTTAGTGAGATGGTGCATATAAAAGTTCCCTTACTGCTAATCGAAAAGAGTAGCTCATGAAGTTTCAACAGCAGTTTTCCTCGCTCAATATTTGTGTGGTCTTTAACCATATATCTGATGCCGTAAATAAATGTGTTTAGTGTTTCGTTAAATAAAACATATCCTTCCTTGAAACTAAATAGATTGCAATCAATTAATGTAAAAAATCAAGAATGTGGTCATAAAACAAAGAATGCAATGTTTCCAGGGCTAGCCCTGGGTTGCTATTTTTGTTCGCCAAAAAATTCGCCAATCTTCAATTTCTTTCGCCAATCTAAATATATATTCGCCAGTAACATATTTACATTTCAGTCAAAATATTTTGTTTTTAATCTCCCACGTTCACTCAACAAAGTCTGCCAGCCAAACAAATAGTCCCACGTGAGTGTGGCTGATCATATATGTGCAGTACAATTCCCACGTCAGTGTCTGCCAAGTTACATCAAAGCCGTGATACCAGTTCTCAAGATATTCACAGTGGCTGGATACTTTACGGACAGACCTCATATGCTTGAATAGTTCATTACCATTACATAGTCATTTCATTGATTTGGTCATTTTGTACCATAAATATCATAGTCATTTCATAAGAAGTTAAAAGCCATTATTATATTTAAACAATTACATCGCCAAATCATGCAATTTACATTACACACGCCACTATATAATATTTTACTTTTGTAATGTTAAAACTATTTCTCCCTATAATTCTACAAAAGTCTCTTCTTTGAAATTCCATCTATGGGCATGATGAGCCTTGAAATGGGTTACTTAAGATGTCATTTGGGATAACCTGTTTGTAGGTTACTTGAACAGTTCGTATTTTCAGGTGGAGGATATTTTTTAAAATTGTGAAACAGCCCTAAGCTGAAGACGTTAGGTTTTCTTATTTTCTCAGACCTCTGTCATAAAATAATAATTATATGGCCATACTTTCCCAATATGATCTAAACTGAAAACGGTTATGCCCTGTTACTGGGATGTTACTACATGTTAGTATTTCGAAAAGGTCTGGTTATAAACCACATCAGGGTTTGAACTTAACAGTCGCCCGATCACCCCTGGTGACTGAAAACACGATGGGCCAACAGTAAGGTACATTGCCCGCCTGGATCAGCAATCAAAAATATTATTCAGGCAAGTGAAAATAGATCCGAGCAAGTGAAAGTGCTGTCACCACTTGTCCGGATGGCAACTAATAAAAAGTTAAGCACAGACACTGCCACATACAAAATGTATACATACGGCTTGTTTTATTAAAATGTTAGATACATTATTAGTACAATTTTAGAATAACTTTATAAACGGGGCATCTAGAATGTTTATAAAATCCACTAGCCATGGGATCAGTGATTTGTTTAAATTTACTAGCCACAATTAAAAATTCACTAGCCTTACTTTATTTTAAGTAAATACAATTTTACTAATAGTAATAATATCACCTAAAGAGGGGGACTGAGCTTAAAACACTAAGACTGAGAATTGGAGATGGTGGCAGGATATTCATATTTACACACTTAGACGTAAATGCAGCATTTGACGACTTTTTTACTAGCCGTCGGGTATGACAATATTAGTTATTTACTAGCCCGGCACTGAGTATCACTAGCCATGGGAGTGGGGCTACCGTAGTCTAGATGCCCTGGATATAAATGAAGATCTGAAAGTTATTAGTTTGTCTTTGAATAGAATGCAAGCAATATATATTGTAATTAAAGTCTTACCCACCTCTCCAGACATCCAAAACAAAAGTTAAAGTTTGTTTTGTTTAATGACATCACTAGAGCATATTGATTTATTAATCATAGGCTATTGGATGTCAAACATTTGGTAATTTTGGCATATAGTCTTAAGAGAGGAAACATGCTACATTTTTTTCATTAGTAGCAAGGGATCTTTTAT
This sequence comes from Dracogyra subfuscus, assembly GCA_016106625.1. Classification (NCBI taxonomy): domain Eukaryota; kingdom Metazoa; phylum Mollusca; class Gastropoda; order Neomphalida; family Peltospiridae; genus Dracogyra; species Dracogyra subfuscus. The sequence continues at coordinate 22,062 of JAECMU010128527.1, forward strand.
ATATACATATTACAACCAGAGCTTCTAAAATTTTATAAAAATCGACTAGCCATAGGATCAGTGATTTAAAACATATACTAGCTATGATTAAAAATTCACTAGCCCTACTTTAAATAAATAAGTTTTACTAATACATATAGTGATCATCAGATAAATCACCTTAAGAGGGAGATAGTGCTTAAAAACCATTATATTGGGGGGTGGGAATAAGACTTAAATGCAGCATTTGATAAGGCATTTGTTTCACTAGCCGTCGGGCTAGTTATAATAGTTATTTATTAGCCCAACACTGAATATCACTAGCCATGGGAGTAGGGCCACCATAATCTAGAAACCCTGACCACCTTTTATATACCAGTTGTGCATGTGCTGGCTGGACCAATCCTAGACAGACTGTACATCAGGCGAGTGCTTTACTACTGGGCTACGTCCCGCCCTCCAAAACATATAACTCATACAAAGGGTACGTGTACTTATTTTAAAAACCCAAAGTTTCATTGAGATCATGAATTTATATAGCAAGTATAGTGTGAATATTATGTAGTAAATGACAGATGTTACAAACACGTAAAACATTGGTGACAGCCATTAAAATATATCAGCTGATATTAACCCACTAACCTGGCTACAACCAAATTAATAATTATTATATAGAATACCAGGTTACTACGTTTTGATATCATTGGTGAGGTTTAGATAATGGGATAAAGGGCGAGCCTGTTACACCATTATCGAACCGAGCCAAATAACTACGAAATCAAAACGTAGTAACCCGGTATATATTTTTTTATCATGCAACCCTTTTTAACAGGGGTAAACCATACTTTGACTGTTTTTCATAAAAAATAAACACACGATTCCCCCACTAACAGCTGGATCATTTACTTACAAGCCAACAAGACCCGTGTACCTGAGTGTAACGTTTTCAAAGATTTGTTTAAAATGCGTGACGTCTGTTCTAATCGTGACGTCTGTTCTAATCGTGATGACATCATATTATCGATGGCAGCGACTTTGATACTGTGATTTGCTAAAAAAATAAGTAATTATAATGTTATTTTAGAAATGTTATAGGATAAATAGAAATTTTAGAAATGTTACAGGATAAATAGAATTTGCTACTCATGTTTTTTTAATTTTAAAATATCTACCTCGTCTAGTTAAATGGTATTTCCTAATGACTAGATAACACATACATGTTATCAGGCATTGACTATATAGCACTTGAGATTATCATGTAGGTGTTAGCAACTAACTGGAAGCTTGGTTGCATGATAATACTTGTTATTAGTGTAACATAAAAAAAAAAGTCCACTGCATGTTCATGAACAATGTTTCATGAGATAACAATAGTTCAAATAAACCAAATTAATCATTTAATGATTTATTACTTGTTATCCGTGTGACATTAAAAAAAAAGAAGAAAAAAAGTCAGCTATATATTCGTGAACAATGTTTTATGTAAATAACAACAGTTGAAATAAATATGCTCTTATATATCTTTTTAAATGATAAATATCACATGTCACATGCTTGTGTGTGCATGGTTTAACATTAGCCAGTATTGTTGATTGACATTTGCACGCTCGTGACCTCACTTCATCTCACAACAATAGACTCCCACTGATAATGTGTACCAACACTGATATAACATGGACTTCTGTACTTTATAACTTTGTATGTAATTGTCACCAGCTGGTCTCTGGAATAGGCAGCACATATTTAAACTTTTAAGTGGCAAAATGCATTTCATTTTAACCTATTTTTTTATACACACACAGAGACACACACAGACAGACACACAACAGACAGACACACAACAACAGACAGACACACACTACCGTATGTAATATTTTGTAATGCTAAGACTATTTTTCTATCTATGGCGGAACCTAGCACAGTGGTAAATTGCTCGCCTGATGCATGGTCGGTCTAGGATCGATCCATGTCATGGCCTAATTCTTGTTTCAGCCAGTATACCACAACTGGTACAGCAAAGGCCATGATATGTGCTATCATATCTGTGTGATGGTGTATATAAAATTTCCTTGCTGCTAAAAATTAAGTGGGTTTCTTCTCTGAGACTATATGTCAAAATTACTAATTGTTTGGCATCAAATAGCCGATGATTAATAGATCTAATGGTGTCGTTAAACATTTCTCCCACTGTAATTACACAACACACTTGTCAACACACACTCCTCCCACTTTCTTTCACTGTTAAAGAGACCATCTTGGATTTTCTGCTGTTGTTACGATGTTTCTGTCTAACATAGTCCCTTTCACCACTAACATTGCTTCTTTTTTTCTTTTTTTAAATACTGGTATCTGTATACCCAATGTGTTTCTGGTAACCTTAATGTATATAGTAGCTCAAACTTTATTTTATTTTTATAATATTTTATTTTTTGGTATATACGAAATTATTGCGAGATAAAATCAAGTTCTGGCTACTAGCTACAAACATTTGGAATCTTGATAACAAAAGCATGGAATATACACACTAGCTTGTATTCTAAACAAGAATATGCATTTACTAGTATTATATAAGCTTAATTGTTACAAATGCCTATTACTAGGAAATATGTTAGAGTGGTTCTCACGAAAGTCCATTTAATAATTTTTTCATGTGGTTTTTGGCATTAAATGCACTTGACAAAAAACATCACCAATAGAAATATTGGTCATGACTGTCCATGTTTTAAGTTTTGAGTATCTATTAAGAACAACATCTACCCTAATATGGTTATAAACCAGGGCTTTAGATCTCACTAATCTTGGCACAATATAGACATTTTGTCTGTCCTGAGGACACCATGGTCTTTTTAGTACAGTAATGGTAATAATAGCCAGAAAAGAATTCTTCATATTCACAAATGTATTTTAGAACAGTTTAATCTAATTACAGCTTAACATTCCCTTTATTTTGAGATAAAATGTTTTGATGTTAGCATGTTTTGTACCTAATTTGGGCTATTTTGGCATGTTTTGTACCTAATTTGGGCTATTTTGGACATACTTGTTTTGGGTACACCCTTTATTGCCTCAGTTTGCTGCAGTCTGATTAAAGCACTGGAGACAAATATGTATAGTCTTAATGTTAAAGTGTGACAACCAAAGGTTAAGTGGTCAAACTTCACTGAAAAGGAACAACGCAGTAGCTATTTCCTCTCGTTGAGTGTTTCATGACAGTTTTAAAATGTTACATGCAGAAAATAAGTTACATAGTCAGTCACGAAAATAAGGTTACTCGTGGCTATTATTTTTAACTTGGCTGTCAGCATTATGACCCTCATTTGGCAAATCGACTTACTTTTTGCAGCACTGATTATGCTGTTAAACATGCTCTGGATGGGAGTCAGTTTCAGGAGGCTAACTCATTACCTACTAGTCATAAGGCCAGTGGCTTAATGATAGAAAAATGCATATTAAACAGTAGCCTATAATGCATGTATATTTACCCACGTAAAATGAGGTTTTCCAGATGGATGCCTGTCCATCTTGCAGTATCTTAACCATTGATTTGGTTAGAGTTTAGTTGAATGTTTATATGTGATCATGTTTAATATTAATTCTATTTGTTGTTTTGGGTTGTGTGTTTTTTACATAATTTAAACTTGAGTGCTTTAAACTTGGTTAAAATTATGTCTCTAGTTGCCTTTAATTCTTGAATCCTTTAAAGGCTGGCTTTGTATTTTCATGTTCGTAAAGTGATAGTTTGTACTCTTATCTCCACGTTAACACATATGTGACCTCAGAACTAGGTCACGGTCAATTTATGTTTAAGTTTGATTGCTCAAATAGTAAAAAATATGTCTTTGTGTTTAAAAACTAGGGTATGTCCCTTTAATGGATTGATTTACATTTGGCATTTGTAGTAGGACAGGTGTTCACCAAGATATGCTGAAAGCCTCCAGCCCCATGTATGTGACCTCATCAGTGCAGATGCTACATTATTTAGGACGTTTTGTTTTCTTAAAATCCTTTCAACTGCATAGCCCAGGCCAAGGTCACTGTCATTTTGGAATTTCTAAGTGCATTCTAATCTGAATTTTAAGTATCTAATACTTGCTTTCATATCTGGCATTTTTGTTCACCAGTTGAGTCTTTCAACAACACACACCCATGAATCTTCTCCCAGGGAGAGGGCAAAATCATTTAATACTTGAAACCCACCCATACGTTCCATTTTAGCCATATAACCATATATTGTGGTGCTGTTTCAGATATCTTTTGTCCAATTTGATTCCATTTTTGTTTGGGTCCATTTTTACACGGTTCTGTTTTTGATATAACTCGTTTCCGGATGTCGCGCTTGCACAATTCAGAAGTCCAAAGTTGATGCATGTATTTGTGTATATTTCAGTATCATTCGATATGCAGTCAGTCTGTGATCGATCCCTGTTGGTGGGCCCACTGGGCTAATTCTCATTCCAGCCAGTGCATCATGACTGGTATATCAAAGGTTGTGGTATTTACTACCCTGTCTATGGGATGATGCATATAAAAGATCCCTTGCTGCAAATCAAAAAGAATAGCCCATGAAGTGGCAACAGATGTCTCCTCTCTTAACATCTATGTGATTGTTCAAGAAATGTTTAAGGAAATGTTTTATTTAACAATGCACTCAGTAGTTTTATTTACGGTTATATGGTGTTGGACATATGGTTTAGGACCCTGTATGGTCCTTAACCATATGTCGGACACCATATAACCATAAATAAAATGTGTTAAGTGGATTTTTTTTTCTGTCATTCTGAACCGTTTGTTTGGCATTCTGGCATGACTGATGTCGAGTCATGAATTCAGTGCAAAAAATAAAAAATAAAAAAAACATTTTTATTTGTTTATATATGTTTTTATATCAGACTGGTAGTTGCATTTTTTATTTGTTCATCATAATGTTTACTCACATTTGGTATTTTTGTACTGTTGATTATACAGACATAACACGTTATACACACACAATGCATTATACACACACAACACATTTCCAACCATGTATATAAATACAAACAGCTGGTACAAATAATCACACCTGATACAATCACAGTGCTTTGATTTACCATTATAGTTTGCTTTCACATCTGTCAGAATCGATATCAAACTGCAAAGTTGTTCTACTGTATCCAGACAATTTAGCTGATTTAGGTATCATTTTACTTGTGGGGTCCATAGAATAACACCATGTATATTGTGATAAAATTAAAAGATTATTAATTTGAAAAACCTCAGTGTATTAATTCTTACGTGTAATAAGTACAGGTGCTGCTAGTAGTTAGTTTGCACATGCTAGTAATTCAATTACACCATCCCAGAATATATGTTTATACCTGGAGTTTTAATTATGAAATTTTACTTGAAGTTAGTGTATCTGACATTGAAACATTTAGCATCATTTTATATACAATCAGTAATTTCTTTATTTAGTTTTAATTCAAAAACATAAAAGTAGCTATATAAAGGATACTAAAGTTGAAAAGTTGGGCATTTTTTACATTAATAAAGTTTGTCTTTAAAATTTGGGGATAAAAAGAACACGGCCTTTAAGCGTGTATACTATCAAATCAAATACCATAGACGACAATAGTAACATATGTGGCTAAAACTCAGCGTATCAATCGACATAAACACCACAGATATAAATACTACCATCCCTCACACTTCAAGTGAACAAGAGAAAATTGGGGGTTAAGCTGCTCAGTTCTGAGATAACGGGTAGCGCCTATGACAACCCTAGTTCTGCACAAAATTTGAGTACTTTTTTTTACAGGTACCCCATACATGTTTCATGCACACATCTACTTGACACATTGGTACTAGATGAAATAAAATTGCATTTTTTTTTACCCAGATGAAACTATTATTTTTTACAACTAACACACTCACATTTATAACAATCACAGGACTTGTGGTGTTCACTTCTCTATTACCTCGAACTTTGACCCAGCTGAAAGTTATTTGGTTTAGTACTACCTTAAAGGAATGGTGTTGAATTTCAGTCTAGCAATGTAAATGATAAAACACTGTGCTGTACGTACCTCATAGGATAAAGGTGTCAGTTGGCCAATGTGTACCTAATAGATTTATTTATAAACAAATATACAAAATCAAATTTGCCACATTGCTAATATGTTTATTTTATTAGTGGTCTATGTCTGTGTGATATGTTTAATCTATAGCCATTTGCTTTCTTACTTTGGTGTTCAGCTAAAGATGTTGCCAATAGCATTCAGTTTTGTTTTCCAATTTAAATCTGGTCTTTTATAAACCTTTTAACAACAAACCATTAACCCAGTGTCAGGCAGTCAGCCCAGATAGCTGAGAACCTTTATTGGACAAAAATATTAAAATGAAGTTGAATATCAAACTAGTACTACACACCGGAAGTTTACATGGGCTGTGATGATCTTTTTTCTTTTCATTTTTTTTCACCGTACACTTTGCTTTCCTTCAAAAATACAACTAGTCCTCATTAGCCAAGGCTATATACATTACATTTGAGGTTGTATTTATGAAGTTCATCTTTGAATGCAATATTTAGCACAACGTGTGTTAGTAGTCTTCAGACCCGAGTGCAAAAAAAATCCATTTATTGGATAAGCGGCTTTGGGTAAGTATGACAATGGCTGGCAGCAGTGCAGATTAAGAAGCAATCAGAATGATTGGAAATTGTTAAAAGGCCTTGTATATTATATTATAGATGCTCAATATCTTCTCGTCTTTCAGGTACCTCCATGGGCATACATACTGTCTGCGGTTGGGCTGTTTGCTTATCAGTCTCTAGACGCGATTGACGGAAAGCAGGCTCGTCGTACTAACACTAGCAGTCCTCTTGGCGAGCTCTTTGACCATGGCTGTGATTCCGTTTCTCAAGGTACATCAGACCATAACAAAATAAATGCTATATTATCACTGAAAGGTGTTTTTTTCAGGACATTGGAAATCCCACTCATCAAGTATCATGTATATGTATGTTTAAATTTAAAAACACAAAAATAGGCCATTAAACAAAACATATGGGGAAGACCTTTATTTTCGGGGCAGGTGGGTATCAAAATCTTATATTTATTTTATCATGGTCTTAAAATAAATATGACAAAACTATTCGAAGTATCTCTGCAAAACACAACTTGATGTTATTTACAGTTAGAATTTGACAGATAACTAAAAATTAGATGTAGATATACTTGTCTTCACTTCTCAAAGCAACACAAATGTATACCCAGTAGCATGTTACTCGTATTTACAGATGTATCATTCATCATATGTACAAATATAGGTAATAAACAGTTATAATCAACATCAGACAGCATTTTTTATTATCAGATATTTTGTTCTTGCAACAAAGAAGTTAAAAATCTTGACACATATAAATCGTCTTTGTTATTTATTATCTAGTTTGGAAGTTTCCTTTCTGCCATGTAGTAACAAATTAATTGGATACTACGCGTATGTATACAGATCAGTTATAATTTCTTGAGGTTTAATGGATTTAGACTTGCCCGTTTCTGCTAAATAATAATTTGAGGGTATGTAATAAAAATAAAAGAAGTCATAAGTGTCCCATCTAGGTTGTTATGGGATTTAAATCCTTTGAAATTGTACATTGCATTTCGTGTACGTTGACTAATTTTAAACAGCATTTCTCTTACTATAATCCATCTAAAAATTATTAAATAGAGGATGTGTCATGAGTGTTTTTTTAATATGGAAAATATCTATGTTATATTAATTGATATTTGTTAAGGCTCTGCTGAGATTAACTAGAGGAGGTTGATATTTTACATGTTATTAAAAAAACAAGAGTAGGAATTCAGTTTTTTATCCAATAACACTTCTAAAATAACATTTTAATTCAATTTTTAGTAACTCAAAGTACTAAAGTCGCGTCCATCAGTAATATGACGTTATCATGATTATCACGAGTTAGTTTGATGTCACATTTTAAGTAAATCTTATGAAAATGTTATGCTCAGCTATACTGGTCTTGTTGGTTTGTAAACAAATGGCCCATTCACAGTAACACATTACCTAGAGACCTTGCAAATTTGCATTTACCTTTAGATTTACATACCATTATTAACCAGGTTAATACATTAAATTCTTGCCAACTAGACCGGATTATCCAGCTTTTGCACTGTGCTAGATAAATCTATCTTACCCACAGGTATAGACGATTTCTACGTACGCGGTTATGAGGCTACTTATAACTGGAGACAACTTTATTTTGAAGCTGCCAATTCATGTTGTATTATTTTTATTTTTATAATCCTCCAAAAGGTTAATTTAATGAAATAATAAATTTGAACTTAATCGTGAAATTATTATTATTTTATTTTGTCCAATGGGACTACTTTTTAGCACGTATGGTTAAAGGAGTCTGTAGAATCAATGTTTACAGTGGCCAAGAATGGAAGGAATGCAATATAAAAGTAACAAGTAGGCGTATTTTTGCTTTAGTTACTAAGTGGGCAAGAAAAAGAATCAATCACCGTTGTCAGGTATAGATAAGGGAATTCCAACCCGCGACACAAAATGTTTTGTAAGGGCCGAGGTAAACACAACGGTGATATATTCTGTTATTATCACATGGATTTATGATATCATGGGTAAGTTCTAGGATAAAATGTATCTATTAAACAAGAATTTAGGGTAGGTATATAATTTTACCCTTCATACCCTCTGGCTGAAGCCCTGTCTATTACATACAAAGGTCAGGTTGAGATCAGCAGATCATGTTAAAATAGATCATGACCATTGTGCTGTTTATTACCTGTAAGAGTAACAGTACATGGAACATTAATTTAGTTGATCTGAATGTTAAAGACATTGATTTTGATTTTTCAGCGGTCGTTGTGTTGGGGAGTTGCATTGCCTTGCGGATGGGAGACAATCCTGAGTGGATGCTATTTTTTGGATGTGTTGGATCAATTTTGTTTTACTGTGCCCACTGGCAAACCTATGTTTCGGGTACTCTACGGTTTTCCAAGTACGTTAAAATTAACATAGTATCTCTTGTTTTAGTCATTTAATCTCTATGCTTAATTTATTAATTATAAATTGAATATTAGCACTTGTGGTTCATAGTGACCAAATATTTAAATGCCATAGTACCATAACAGTAGTGGCGTAATTAATTGTATTGAGTTTAAATATTGCAAAACAAAAAGGAAATCAATTGTGATTTTGTATTGCCTTGAAAGAAATCACACAAATAATATTTAGCTCCACTATTAAGCACTTTTTCTGTAAGCAGGACAGTTTAAAAAAAGGGGTTATGTTTCAAGGTTTTGAAATTGGGGAATTAACCACTGTTCATAGTTAAAAATTGTAAAAAAATTTTTAAGTTTTTGGCTGAATATACTTTGAAATTTTACTAATGGCTTTTGAGAGGTTTATTTTATGATTGCTAAATAGTGTTTTCCCTAGCTTTTTTTAGCATGGCGCACACCATGCCTCAACAGACTAGCACCATGCTGCCCTGAGATTAAACAAGTCTTTTTTACTAATTAATTCTAAAATTGCCTTTAATAAAACACCCCAAAAGGTATTATTAACTAATAAAATACATTTATAGTTTTAGAGTTACACACATCATTGTTCAAGTAATTTGGATTCGTTCACCAACTGTTTTTAGTTATGTGTATAATTGACTTTTGATTTAACATTCTAATGATTCAGAAATAGGATTGTATTTTTGTTTGTGTTTACCGGTAGATACTGAATGACACAATTTTGTTTAGATTATTTGATTTCTATTTCCATTTTAGAATTGATGTAACAGAGGGACAAATCTGCATTATTGGTATATATTTGCTGTCTGCATTGTTTGGTGATGTTATATGGACTTACCCTGTGAGTTTGACATTGTTTGGTTTAAGAATATTATAATGAAAGAAAGAAAGATTTTATTTAGTGACACTCAACACATTTTAAGTTATATACATGTATGCTGTTCTGTCTGTGGCAAACTACATATAAAGGTTTTCCACGTATTGCTACATGTATTTGTTAAGAATAGATTAAGTAATGGCAGCGTATTTCTTATTCTCTGTGTCCCCTAACACCTAATGGCCACTACTGAAACACATTATTATATTATCTTTATTGTGCTTCTTTTTTTATTATGGTTCTGCTTAGAAATTTATACATGATGGAAATAACATGCCCAAGTGTAAAATTCATGAATTTAGTACATTTACATAGTACATGTATTATAGATTTAAACATATAAATGGCCGGTAGAAAACTAACAATTCTGGTCAGAGACCAATTTCACAAAACATTGTAAGCCTTGTTTATCACAAAAACTATATTCCATTGGCTTATAATGTATAAATTGCATTCTGTTGGCTAATAATGTGTGGACTAAATTCTATTTGCTTTTATCAATAAATCCTTTATTAATTATTGTAAATTTTATTTTATTACTTGTCTATGTCTGATCTTAATGGATTTGATCTACAACCATTTGTTTTCCATTTAGGTTCCTTACTTTGGCGTCGAGCTAAAGATGTTACCAATAGCGTTCAGTTTAGTTGGTGCAGTGATGCAGCTAAAGAACAACTTTGCAGTCATATTTATGGAGGGTGGAGTCGGCAAGAATGGATCAACAGTGGCTGTAAGTCTTTGAACCAAATACCTTGGTGTTTTTTCACTTCTGATCAGTGTTCCATAATTCAGACATTGATATAACCATAGTGTCTAAAGTACTGTCGGAAATAGAATAAACATGATTTTCGTCGATTATTTCTTACATATTATTATTATTAAATACATATTTAATGATAGTCCACCTAATTTAGCATTTACTTGTTTGGGCTTTTATTCATGTACATGGTGATGTTTATTCTTAAAATTAAAAGAAAGATGTCATTAAACAGGTGATTTGTGCAGACTATAACAAATTTTGATCAGTGTGTCAATTTCATTGCTGTTGCAATATGTGAGGGACTGTTTCTGGTGACAGTTTACCCCCTATCTTTTTCCAAAACAAAATATTTGTTAACATATATAAGTAACTTTTGAGCAGAACTGTCAAGAACTATTAAGAAAATCACAAACTGATGTTCACAAATGACAGTTACTATGGTATAGCACCTTTATGTGGTTGTAAGATTGTGTAAAGTTTTAATGTACTTATATTGAATTTATATTCACTAAATATGCTAGTCATAATTAATAAATAATTTATGCTGCAATTAAAAAAACCCTGATAACTTGCAATTTTAAATTAAAAATATGTTTACAGGTAAATGAAATTGGCACATATCGATCAAAATGTGTTATTGTCTGTTCTAATCAAGGTCACACTCACATGTTTACTGATATCTTTATTTTAATTTCAAGAATAAACACCACCTTCTACATCAATGAGAGCCCAAACATGTAAATGCTAAATTAGGTAAAGTATCATTAAATAGGTATTTACAAAATATTTACTTGTCAGTTTAAAATATAAGAAATAATTGACAAAAATCATTTCTGTTCTATTTACAACACAATTTTAGAACACCTTTGTGCTTTCCTATACAGTTTATCACAGACCTGGTAACCTACATGTATATCACACATTTATCAAGCTTACAATTGTCATTATTTTGCTAGTAAAGCCCTGGGTAGACACATTAATGTGATGATGGGTACGGGTGGTATTAAACAAAATTGCTAAGCCGGGGATGAATTACTGTGACAGAGAGATCTTAATATAGGCATTGTGCCTGTTGTTCAATCCCCAATGTTAATACAAACGTCAATAAAAAATATTGTTTATAAGAATTACCTTGACTTTATATGGAAATGAAACGTGTAAACCATGAATGAAATACTTTTCACTATCATTTGTTCATCCTTACTGACATATACTAACGAGATAGTAATTTATTTTTTATTTACACCTGAACATCAATTTTTGTCTTATTTTAATGCCTGATAATATTAACATATTAGAGACTTATGCTGGCGAGAATAAATTAACTGTGTATTATACTTCCTTAACTAAAAAGTGGTGATTCTCTTCAGAACTTTCCCATTTTTGCCAGTATCCTGTGATGGGTATATGAAATACTGTGGTCTGTTTTATACTGAATTTGGATGACACTTTGCTGTTAATGGCTAGCTAATGACTTCTTGGGGAGATAAAATCAAGTTGTGTGTGTTCTAAGACAACATTTGGGTTGGGTTTCTTTTGTCACAATGTCCAAATGTTATACACTTCAAAACTATTAATTAAATATTTAGCTGGGGTATTATCATTGAATTTTAATTCTAATTCAGTCTGCTTTTCTAATGCAAAATTTGATTGAATAATCAAATCAATTTGTGTCATCAACCAGTATTAATATGACACAAATGTATCGGAATTGCAAGTAATTTGTGATGGTAAAACCAGACTTATTACCTGCAGATTAACAAAGACCATGTGACCTAATTTATGTAGCTGTTGTTTGATACTCATTTGACCTTCTTTATTGTATGTTAAGCATTGACTCATTTCTTTCGTACTTTCTTCCGGGAGTGGGTGGG
>JAECMU010128528.1:0-12865 GCA_016106625.1 Dracogyra subfuscus
TCAGTGACACACCTGTAGATGTACGCGCAGAACTCGGTAAACCTGATCACATCAAACGTGCACTGCGTCGAGAATGGGCTAAACATATGCCCAAGAACCCCACTTCGCTCCGTGATCTCATGCTAGATGATGAAACCCAGGCTGCTACTGCACGACTTATGGATGAGCGTGGTGAACGACCTGCAAAACGGGTACGACACCACATAAAGAAGCTGCAGACGAAGCTCCATAACCTCTGCACTGACAGACAGGATGACATCAAGTCCATTTCGGAAGTTCTGAAAGGCATCGGCCACTGTGTGAGGTGGAAGTAGGCTAGATTACACTTGTTTCAATAAAAAATAAATACTGTATATACGATTTTGTTATATATTGAGATATATGAGTGGGGTTATGTCCGAGTGGTTTTTTTTCTGTGTGGGGTTATGTCCGAGTGGGTTTTTTTCCAGTGGGGTTTTATCCAGTGGGGTTTTTTCCGGGTGGGGTTTTGTCCGTTTACCGTGAAGACATAGACCTACATGTCACATTAAACAAAGGCTAGTACTTGTGTACTTACATGCCACAGACTCACACGTGCATAAATGAAAACAGAATTATATACCCATATACTGTAAATTACTAATAAATAAATGAAAACAAAAATATAGCATAATACATTTGGTTCTCGTGGCTAAAGTGAATGCGCAAGATTTCTAAATTTATAATAGCGTGGTATATTTCCGGTTTGCCAGAAATGCCCGAATTAAATCATATGGCAATTAAAACAATTTATGGTCCAGTTTTGACATTTTTATGCAGTTTTTGGCGAGGTATGGATACTTTTATAGATTTATTTTGCATTTATTACAAGCATCACAAGTGAAAAGCGATTTTTAAGAAGGTTTTGGCATTTCATTATAATGAACACTGTCAAAAACCTGTTCAAGTACCGTAAACAACCGACTGGCGATTTTTTTATGGGTGAATTCTATACTTGTGATTTCAGTGTTAGGCCTACTGTGTCAGTGAAATTTCAGAGCACGTTTGTGATTGTGCGATATTATTCTTGGAAAGAACAGGTGCGTGCACAAAGTTTTCATGCACTCATGTCTCTATTTTGATTTAATGAGCATTCTCTGCTAGAAGCTTCTGATAGAAGCTTCGTTTTTTGTGGCCTGTCATATAAATGTACATTATGTGTCTCAGTTCAAAATCTGAGTTGTTTAAAGCCTGAATTGCGGTGGCTTAATTAATGTAAAGTCTCCATTAAAAAACGTTCATGTCTGTCATCCGACATTGTGATTGTCGTTTATCACTGTCACTCAGTGCAGACGATATTGGGATTATAATATTGTTAAACATTCATTCATTCATATTGGGATAAAAATTGAAAAAAGGGAATCCTCTGGGATTCCATCGTTGATGTAACTGATAAAAAGTAGTTCTTGTAATAACATTCTGTTTTTACTTTTTTACCGAAAAAGTGCACACAAAAAGTTATTTAGATTATGAGATAGCATTTTAACCAATCCAGCTGCCTATTACAAAACAGTAATTATAAAATGGAATTAATATATAAATGAAATAAAACTAACACATTTTTCTCATTTGCCGGTAATTAAAATGTTAATGCTGTGACTTGCTTCTGGTAGAAAAATAATTTATTGTAAAGGCTCAACTTGCATGTAGTGACAGCTTTCACACAAAAGACAAAGCAAATTAAAAATGTGAATTTAAAAAAATCAAAAATGGTTTGTTTGGGGGGGGGGGGGGGTTGATGGGAGAGTAGGATCCCATTTTTCATTTTGACTTCACTATGTCATAGAACTGTTACATGTGTGCAAAGTTTCATGCTTTTTAGTGCGAACGAACGTTGAAAGAAAGTGTCGTTAAGAATGTACACGTGTGGTTATGAAAAGTATTGACTCAATGCATGGAACTGGGGTGGCGGCTGCCGCTCCAATAATTAGACCAGTTGAAATCGCCGTCCAAAAAACTTTACCACTTTACAAAATTATATTTGTATATAGATCTACATAATTAATATCCCTATCCAATACGCCTGCCATGATATGCTAAATAGTCATTAAGGAGATAACCATATGATGTTTTTAGATTTGCGGGTGTTATGGATCTCGCAAAAATTAAACATTTGCAGGCATCAAATACACAATAAAACCTGCAAAGCTAAAAACTCAATCTGCAATCATGTAAATATTGTTTGAACCAGTCACCCTTTGTAATTGGAATCACCTGATGTTAGCTTCTATGAAACAAAACCGAAAGTAAAACTGTCTGAATTCTTGGAATGGGTAGATACCAAAAAGGAAAATAGGAAGTAGATATATCACTGGCGTAGGAAACGGGGGGGGCAAGGGGGGCATGTGCCCCCCCACTTTTCAGACATTAGTATTGTTAAACTATTATTATTATTATTATTATTATATAAGTGTGCCCCCTCACTTTTTGGCACCTTCCTACGCCTCTGTATATTTTCTATGAATTGAGGATTTGTACTTGGTTTCTTTCTTTTTTTGTACACCCATTGTTGCCCTCCACTAGTCCCCGTAATAATATAATACATATATACTTAAATTTAGGTAAGTATCCTCATGCACGGTATGGGTTTTGACAGAGATAAGCAACGATCTCGCGTAGTGTAAAAATAACAATGTTTTTCTTGTTATTATTTAGAGACATAACCTAGTGTATACATATATATATCATTAAAATATAAAAAATAGCAACACATTTTATCACAATCAAAGATTATTTATAATGTCCAGAAGTAATTAAAATTGTTTTTTCAGTAGGCCTACATTTAAAAATATTCCTGAGGGAGCATGCCTTCGGACACACCTAGCAAATTCAGGCCACTTCGTAGTCCTCAACATTGCTAGTCTGCCACTCCATTATCACAATCGTTCAGAGGAATTTTGCTCGCAACGAAATTGTGGTCAAAATAACGATTACCATCTCATTTCCCCCACCCTAATCGTATATTGTGATCTATTTCGAGACCAAGAAATACTTACTTTGAAACGATCTTCACTTTGAATTAAAGGAAAAAAGTAGACTTTGCCGAGCGGATTCTAGCAGCCATCTTCTAGCAGACAATTACGCTGGCAGATAATTTCAGCTGAGACACATGGCGACATTCTAAACACCGGACTCATACGCCTTTCAAAGACACTGATATGCTGGGTTGTAGCTAAAACAAACCGTGCCAAAACTGCCCCAGGCAAAAACGGAACCTGTGTTGGCTAAAATGGCACCAAAATATGTGGACAAAATGGAACATGTGTTGGCTAAAACGGCACCAAAATCAAAACCCAAATTAAGGAATATATATTATAAGGCATACCATGGACGTCCCAAACGTGAAAAATCAACAATGTGCACGTAAAGAAAAGTGAAACACCATCCGGTAAACAGAAAATCTAACAGCAAGGGTCACGCTGTTAAATACCAATGAGGTAAACATCACAACAAAACTAGCGGCTACATGTATCCGGTTATTATGTGTGATTCCATTTTAGCCACAATCGGTTTAGTTTTCGCAAACAAAAATGGTTCCGTTTTGGTAGTGGTTACGTTTTGGCATGTTCCCGATATGCTAATTATAGTAGTATTCACTATAACTTAAGAATTTCAGAGTTTAAAAGAGTATCTTTATATAATTTAAAAAACCCACAAAATCAAAATAACATCCAAGACTAATGTTTATGTCTTAAAAGGTCTTTGAAAGGTGTACGAACGAGTCCGGTGTTTAAAATGTTGCCATGTATGTCAGCTGAAATTGTCTGCTAGAAAGTGGCTGCTAGAATATGCTCGGTAAAGTCTGACTTTTTTCATTTAATTCGAAGTGAAGATTGTTTCAAAGTTAGCATTTCTTGTCTCAGTGAGATTGAAATAGATCACAATATACGATTAGGGTGGGGAAATGTGATGGTAATCGGTATTTCGTTCCGCGTAAAATTCCTTGGAACCGTTGTCCAGAAATTGCCAATGGCGGAATAGTTCATAAAAATAAACTTGAATGTAAATGCACATTACTGAGTTTATAAGGCCTACTGCATTTTCCATTAGTGCGCGCGCACANGGGGGGGGGCAATGGCCCGCCAGGCCTCCCATAGTTACGCCATTGTTCAATGTGTAATGAAATTATATAGGTAGTATTAGCCTCGAGTTGTATTATCAGGATCCACGAATTTTATCGATTATTTTTGAACTGTTAATTGTCGACAACGTGAAATTCAATTTGCACGTGCATGCAGGTTCGACATGTCCCGTGTAGTATTCGGTCAATTTGTGTTAGTTGTCTTACTGACATTGTTGTCAAGGGAACGAAAACTTCAAAATTTGTGTTAAAAAAAAAAAAAACCATTAACGTTTTTTACATTGTAGCATTTTTAGTATGCCTAGAATACCCAATACTTTACTCGAACGGGCAATTGGCATGCTTGATGCTGGCATGTCGACAGAAGACGTTGCAAGGCATGTTGGGAGTTCTAGTCAAGCGATACGAAATGTTCGCGTAAGATTTCGAATGACAGGAAGCACCAACGACTTGCCACATGGTGGACGTCCGCGTGTTACAATGCGTGGTCAAGACCGTTATATCATGAACACGCATTTGCGCAATCGATTCCAAACTGCCACTGCTACTGCTGCTAACACACCCGGGCTTCATAATATCCGAATCAGTGGGAAAACTGTTCGTAATCGTCTGCTCGAGAACAGTTTACATGCACGACGTCCTTACGTCGGATGTGTTCTGACGCAACGTCATCGTCTAAATCGCCTTAATTGGGCATGTATACACACTCGTTGGATACGGCGACGCTGGAACACCGTTCTTTTTTTTGGATGAATCCAGATTTACTTTACAACGTTGTGATGGCAGGGTGCGCGTCTACCGTAGGAGAAATGAACGCTATGCTGACTGTTGTTCTTGAACGAGATCGTTTCGGGGGTGGGGGTTCTGTCATGGTCTGGGCAGCCATTGCCCATGGTTATCGTTCACCACTAGCCGTCATTGATGGCAATTTAAATGCTCAACGTTACCGCGATGACATTCTCGCTCATCATGTCATTCCTCTGTTCCATAACAACGCCAATATCTCAACTTTTCAGCATGATAATGCCACTTCTCATACAGATAGAGACAATGTACATTTTCTTAGGACAAATAACACTGATTTCACCGATGACTAGTCCGCTAAAAGTCCTGATCTCAACTCCATCGATCATGTCTGGGATAGTCTAGACAGACGATTGTGGCGTCGTCCCAAACCACCCGCTAACGTCAACACTTTAGTCAATTTTATACGCCTGCGATGCACTGCATTGGCCAATTCAAGAGGTGGTCATACCCGTTATTAAATGTGTGTGTTTTTTTTTAAACCCCTACCACACTTGAGTTAAAATTTCTCCCAGTTTCTGTTAACCTATGGCCATGATTTTTGTACCAAACGATGCATCATGGAAAACTCAAGTTATGTTAAAGCAAAGTTAGTGGAAGTTTCTTATTTTGTTCAGTGTATACATTTTTGTGTCAAATAATTCTAAGCTAGTAATTTTAAAACACATAACCCCAAAGAATTAATGGATCACAAAATAAAAATTAAATATAAATTTTATTTGAGAAGCATGGTAATAACATAGTGACATAAATAATTATAAAAAACACTCAGTATATCACATGATACAAACGTAAGACACTCAAGAGTTTCACATCAGTCTTCAGGAATTTAACCTGCAAGTCAGTGACACACTGGTCGGTGGTAGATTGAATCACTCACTCCGAGACGCAAATCTGACACATAGGCTTGTCCTGTCTGTCAGTTTTACTGCATTAGCATTAGATGTGGCAGCCAAAGAATGAATGAATGGATGTTTAATGACACCCCAGCATCAAAATCACATTAGTTATCAAAGTGTATGAAAAATGAGATGTAACAGGATACAACGAAGTGAGATGGTCTGAACTAGCACAATTAACATGCTGACGTAAGTTTGTCCAACTCTTGTCATTTCAGTTGGTTTGGATGGTCACTTACTTATTTCGTCTCGCCACTTAGCACATGTTGTTAATGCATGGGATTCTAAAAATCATTTTATTTCTTTATTTACAACCTCAGTAGAAAAAAAAGTGAGGAAAAAACCACAACCTCAGCAAAATACATGTATGGTATTAACTATTATTACTAAAGGCTGTGTAACCAAATTACATTAAAATCATTGGCAAGTTGAGGTGGTTTAGTACACATACTGACTGGTACCATCCACGTCTACCATACGACAGTCATCTAGAGCTATGTGCAAAACCCACAGGCGTTAGGCGACAGGGACACAAATATTTTAAAGGAATATTCAATGCAAACCCATACTGTCAATCATATCATAATTGAATTCCAATACTCGTATATATCCAGTTTTCCACAGTAAAATGAAAATAACCATTTCATGTTCATTATCTTTGTTACATGGAAATTAGTCTAAATAAAAATTAACAAAAATCGACAGAAATATGGACGGAAAACACAATATCAACATAAATAAAGGCATTTAAAAATCAGTTAATAAATGTATACATGTACATATGCAGAACAACTGGGAATTTTTAAATTATTATTTTTTCAAATTTCCAGGTATCACTGACCACATTCATAATCATCTGTCATTATTATATAATATATGTCTCGCTGTCAGTGTATACCATCAACGAAAAAAAAGCACTTAGTTTATATGGTGTGCATGGAGTAATGCACTGTCCACCTGTCGGGTAATCCATTTTCAACTACACTGAAATAATATTAAATCCATCTCACCTTCTCAATGCTCCGCAGATCCGGATATAAAATAAAATCAACCTAAATGTAAGTTTAATGTTTCTAAACAATTTCAAATTCTTTACACTTATTTCAATGACGTTTACCAAATTCTTCCTACATGTACATGTATGTCCTGATTTTATCTCCTGAAATCCTATCAGGATCTAGATAAAACATTGAATCATCTAAGCTTAATATCAAAGTTCTAAAATATTTTTTTCTTCTTCTGAAACTCTACAAATTCAGCTATAAACTTCATAAAACTTCAAATCCACATACTTTGAATGCAGATCTAAACAAAACAGTAGATGACCTAAGTTGATTATATATATCTTTTAATAATTTCTCTCCTTTTCTCACATGCTGTATGAATTCAGCTCGAATCTTTATAAAACACAGTCAAGCTAATATATATATATCTAACAGCTGTCCTATCTTCTCTTCTCAAACTCTCTACGAATCCAAAGAGAATCTCGATAGAAAACTGGATCTCCCAATTTTAAGGCAGTTCTCTTGTAGAAATAATAATAGAAGACAGCAACTGTAAAAACAAGGTCAAATGTCAGTTGTTATGATGAATGAATGAAATGGACATTTTGATACTAGTACATGCATAAATCATAATGACTGCCAATGTAATCCTGGATAGGATGTGATTTTCGACAAGTCTGGGAACATCTCATGTAGTAAGTGGATATCAGTTTTAGGTTTTGTGAACTGTATGAGAAATAAAGTTGTGTTTGTAATAAACTGCCTTTTTCATATATATGCAATAGTGTGCGCATCACTAATCATAGCAGCACCAGTATACATAGAAAATATTACAGGAGTGCCATAAGATTCCATTAATCTTACGAGTTATTTTAAAATTTATCTAATGATAAAAACTATATGTAGTCTTAGAATAAAATTATTCAATTCATTGCCTTATTTTGTCTGGACCTATGTTACTTTCACTTTGATGTTGCACACTTTACAAATCTTGTACTTATTTTTCAATGCATTCTAGTTAAACCAATTTGTTGATGGTTGGTATCTTTGAAACAAAATTATATGTTTACCCTTTCATGTTAATGTAACTTACCTGTTCTTTGACAAACATACAACACTCTGTAGCCAGTGTTATCCCAAATATATTTATTTGGATCATCCCATCGCAGAGTCTGAAATAAAGAGAAAAGGATGTTGTTGTTAACTGCTGACAAAGTCCAACATACAGATCAACAATGGTAAATTTCATCAGCTGTTGTAAGTTTATGCCAGCTAAATTTTACAGATTACTTTGTTGGTTAGGATGGTGCGTAACATAAGGGCTGTTTCATAACTGATCAAATGGAAAAGGCTTGAGGTAGCACTATACTTGTAAATCTGCAGTGACATCTTTTCTTTAAAGGAATGCTCGCGCAAGGCTTTTGCACTGATATGCATATTCAACAATGTATAATAGATATGTAATGATTAATATAGATATGTGTAATGCATACATGCATACACAAATTGCATAAAGGATAATTTTCTTTATGCATCAGTTATGCAAATCATTTATGAACAAAAGACGTTATGACATGATATAAATACTTACAAATTTAGTAAGCAGTCAACTATTATTACATTTTTAAAGTTGTTTACATGATCTTGTCACTTCAATGCCAATAAACATTTTATTGTAAAAATATTTATAGAAATGGGCTATACAACACAAAATGGTTTGTGCAGACCTAAAATGTATGTGTAACTGTTGGACATCCAAGTCAGTGATAGAAGACGTGAACTATGATTCATAATAGATAACAGATAGATCCAGTGAAAACAGACCCAAAACCCATTAGTACAAATGTTAAAGTTTGTTTTCTTTAATGACACCACTAGACCACATTAATTAATAAATCATCGGCTATTGGATGTCAAACATTTAGTAATTCGGACACATAACCATCAGAGAAACCTGCTACATTTTTCCTAACGCAGCAATAGACTTACCCACAGACAGGAAAGCACATACCACAGCCTTTAACTACTTGTGGTGCAGTGGTTGGAACAAGAAAAAACCCAATCAGTTGAGTAGATCCACCTAGGTGGTTTAATCCTGTGAAACAAGCACCTCAAGCGAGCACTCAACCGACTGAGCTAAATCCTGTCCCTCGTACAAAGGCATTCCTTAACTAATCCATAGTAAAGCCAAACTGTTGGACTAATAAAAACACTGTTACTAAATTTCTTAAAAATCATTTCCTGGATTGTGCAAAGGATGTTTGTAAACTAGAAAGAAAACCGAACCATACATTAAAATGTATGTATAAACCCTGTACCTCATGTGAAATAACTATGTGATAACAAACTGTGAGATGCATGCTGAGTCAGTGTCATTACAGTTAAATTTAAATTAAAATACTAAATTAATAAATCCTGAGATCCCCAAAAAGACAAAAATAAGTGAACATAAAGACAAAAAAATAATTATAGAAGCTATGTCCTGAAGTAGGAAGGAATAAGAGAAATATATGCACTCCACACGTTTTTATTTCTGACTATATGGCATCAGGCATATGGTTATGCCATGGATACAGTCAAACCTCGTTATACCACCCACCTGGGGCCCAACTGATTTTGGCATTAAAAAAGTTTGGCATTATTACAAGTTTTATTATTTCTACTCAGGTAAGTACACCAAAGCTCATTACTGGCCCCAAAGTACCTGAGTTGTGTTACAGAATAACAAAAACAATATATGTTATATTACAGTCCTGTCTATTCTCACTGATATGCTTGCAAACATTTATGAACAAACGCCCAAAGAGAGGCTCGAATAGGGTATGTTATCAAACTTGAGAGAGGGGTATTTAAAATATATTTCTTATTTTTCTCTGTAAGAGCTAATGAAGTAGTTTTCAAGGGTGGGGCTCAACATTACATACTTTTTGAAAGGATTAAAAAATAATTAATAAATAAAAAGGTAACAATCTTGATTTTTCCATTATGGAATTGTTGAACCACTATCACCTGAGACAAAGCTGGCATGATGTCACACATTCAGCGAATGAGTGATTAGCAGACTACACACAAGTACAGCCAGCTAAGGTTTCGCTAACATTTGCAAATTATTTTGACTGATTCCGAGTGGTAATTTGGTTTATTGTGCAGTGTAAAACCAGTTGCAAAAAGCTGTTGACTGAATATGACCTGTGTGTATATGTGCACATGTACACTCACGTGGTCAGCTATGTCACATCTTAGCAGATGGTACACAAGATCGTCCAATGGTGGTATACTAGGTTGTCACACAATGCATTGGTGAATGGCGGATTGCAGTAAAACAGGGTACATTTATGTAAATTTAAATATAGATGATCTGTGCTCAAAAATATAAGTGGGGTTGGAGTAGTATACCAGGGAGTGATATGACAAGGTTTGACTGTTATTCTTTTCAAATAGCAACAAGTGGTCTTTTAAATACACCATTTACTACGGCATTTTTACACCAGGTGTGGGGGATTTTTTTTTAGTTTTGTTTAATGACACCACTAGAGTACATTGATTAATGAATCATCTGCTACTGGATGTCAAACATTTGGTATTTCGGACTCACTACATTTTTCATATTCAGCAACGGATCTCTTATCTGCACTTTACCACGGATGGAAAATATCACATTCCACGGCCTTTGACTAGTTGTGGTGCACTGGTTTGAACAACCAAAATCAAATCAGTTGAATGGATCCACCGAAGTGGTTTGATCCTGCAATGCCAGCACCTCAAGCGAACACTCAACCGACTGTTGTGAACCACTGGCTGGAGTAAGAAATAGCTAGTGAACCATCAATGAGGATCACTTCTATATCAATCGGACATCAGGTGAGCACTGTACCACTGAGCTACACCTATCCACCCACTTCTACTAAAGATGTCCAATTATAGGCTTTTGTCAAAAAGTAATTCTACAAGATATAAATATAACTATAAATCATCAGTATTGCATGAAATAATAATGACTGCTGTTATCATTCTTCGACAGATTCATGTCTCCAATATCAAAGGATATAACGTACGTCTTGAAGTTAAAACCACTAACTAAAGCTGAAAACAAAAACACTTGAAGGAATGACACCAGCTGAGGAAGAAGAGTGTTAGGTTTAATTATTGGATGGAAAGGATCAACTGGTAGGGAACACTAAACATAAAATGATAAAACTTAAAAAGGACATTCAAGGAATTATTGAATGGATCAAGATACATGCTTTAGATTTTGGGTAACATGTACACAACACCGTGATTTGTAAAAAATATGGAAGAAATTCATACCTGGCTCAATATCTATGGACGCAAAGACAACAAAACAAACATTGATTTGCAGTCAAACATGCCAAACAGGTCACAATTCACAGACATGTATTACCACATGATACAATTAGAAACAACTAGACTCCACCAATTAATGGCTTGCACAACCGGCTACGCTAATATACAATATAATAAGTAACCACTGTCACATGCAATGTACAAAGTAATCAAGGCTCAAAGTTAACAATGTGTTACTGATGGCAATTTTGAAATGTGTTTACCTAAGGCTTATATGATACCCACTTATAGCATTATTTCTTAGCCTTCCGACAGCAATTTTAAACCAGCAACTTAGGCAAGAAATAAACAAAACTTAATTATTCAGACTTGTGAAAATTGGGAGAGTGATAGTTTTGTTTACACGTGGCTCACTATAGCTGGCATAACCCATGGTTTGTTCGTGCATTAAGTTCATGACACCATCTACATGTTCATGATGAGTTACCTAAAAACTAAATGGGTTACCTGAATTTGTTTTTGCATAACCAGGGGTGCCAAGTGCGATTAACAATTCTGAGGGATGACTTTAAAAAAGGAAGGAAAGAAATGTTTTATTTAATGATGCACTTAACACATTTTATTTATGGTTATATGGCATAAGACATAAGGACCACACAGATATTAGAGAAGAAATTTTCTGTCGTCACTTCATAGGCTATTATTTTCGATTAGCAGCTAGGGATCTTTTATATGCACCATTCCACAGACAGGATAGTAGATACCATGGCCTTTGTTACACCAGTTGTGGAGCACTGGTTGGAACGAGAAATAGCCCAATGGGTCGACCAACAGGGATTGATCCTAGGCCGACTGTGAATCAAGTGAACACTTTACCAATGGCCTACATCCCACCCACCCCCCATAGTTTAAAAATACAAATATCAGTCTGATGGTGATCTATCTTTTTTTCCTGACTGAATGTATATTATTATTATTATTTGTTTTTTCAGCATCGTATCTGTGATTGTGCATCAGCCATGCCACAATTCCAAACAATTCAGTGGCTTGTTTACATTGAAAGTATGTTGGCTGTGTGTTTTGAATAGATTCTGTTAAATACCTGCGGGATGTCACTTGAACTTTGTAAATCTACAATAAAAAAATGGACAAAAACCCATAGCCTTTACGAGAATATTACAAAATTTCTTGATTTGTCAGTCACGGTTTGGGGCTTGATTTTGTCTGAAAATTAATGTGAAATCCTAACATGACAGATACAGGGCTTCTGGATTATGGCAGCCCCACTTCCGTGGCTAGTGATATTCAATGTTGGGCTAGTAAATAACTACTATCACTATGCCCAACGGCTAGTGAAAAACAAAGTTGACAAATGTAGGCCACATTTAAGTGTATTTTGTAAATATTAATTCCTTGCCCCCATCCATCATCCGCAATCTAAGGGGTTTTAAGCTCTTTCTCCTTCTTTAGTTGACATGTCCGATTATTACTATTAGTAAAATTGTAAATACAATGTAAAATAGGACTATTGAGTTTTTAATCGTGGCTAATAACTTTTTTAAATCACTATTCCATGGCTAATAGATTTTTATAAAAATTCTAGGAGGACATGTATTATTTAACAATGCACTGGACACATTTCATTTATGGTTATATGGCGTCGGACATATGGTTAATGACCACACAGATATTGAGAGAGGCAACCCGCTGTCACCACTTCATGGGCTACTCTTTTTGATTAGCAGCAAGGGATC
>JAECMU010128537.1:8221-20415 GCA_016106625.1 Dracogyra subfuscus
CCCCCCCCCCCCCCCCCCCAGTCGCTGCCATCTTCCGACGCCTATGAATAACTAATTTTATATGAACGATCGTCTTATCTAATCAAATGTAATTCACATATGGTAGTTAATAATTATTGACAATGCATTAAAGGGACATTCCTGAGTTTGCTGCACTTTGTAAGATGTTATCGACTAACAGAGACTTTTTAACAATTGTAATTACATATCAAATATATTTTTCTGCATAAAATATTAGTGGCTGTATATTAAATGTGTTTCTGATCGTTCTAATATTTGTATTGTTACATTTCAATTTATTTCCTAAAATATATTTTTTCGTACGTACGAAATTATTTGAAGACTAAATCCAGTTTGGGCGTGTTACAAATATGAAGACGACCAGAAACATATTGAATATACAGACATTGATATTCTAAACAAGAAAATATATTTAATATGTAAGTTTAATCGTAGAAATATTTTATTAGTCGGAAACAACTTACAATGCAGTAAACTCAGGAATGTCCCTTTAACCTACGTAGAACACAGCCTAAGTGTTTTCAACAACTGGACAAACACCGATTCTGTAACACAATACTCAATGATCAGCTGTAGACAGGAGTTGCGTCATAGTAGACAAGTTGACGCCTGGGGACCGATGGCGATGAGTTTCACCGTATGTATGTATGGCCACAAATGACTGCTAGGTCCGATGTCGGGAATTAACCTGCTTATATCAGTATGATGTTCAAGTACGCTCGTTGCTACCACGATTTCTGACCAGGGACACAAACTACTCAGAATGAGAGGGGGTGTGGGAGTTTAAAAACTCAAAAATAAACTATTAAATAAAACTTGAAATGGGAGAGATCCTCCCCCCACCCACCCCCCATCCAATATACTCAATACTATTACTAATAATAAATAAGTTTTTTTTTTTTTTAAATCGGCAAAATTTTTTTTTTTAATAAAATAAAGAAAAGCTATACACCCATCACTCAATACTGAATAAAAAATATAATTTAAAAAAATAAAATAATAATAAAGTCTGTTTAATAGATAATATAATCATAAATATAATTAAGTACTGAATTAGACCTAACGACCGTGAAGGTTTGAAACACTGGTATTGCTGAAGACTATTTTTATACTTAAGTGAAGCGTAGCATTGTCCTTGATAAGGAACACTGACAAGTGGTGGACAGATTCTATAACCGTACCCCTTTTTCAGCGTAGAATGTAGCCACAATTAATGAGATTACCCATTGATACGCATTGGCAGTTAACAGTACGACAATGATATTTGACGCTAATTTACAAGTATCCTTCAAATTCAAAATGGAATCAATAATCTGTAGGGCCTAATACTTGTTTTGGTTTAATGACGTAATTAAATCCAAATTCATCCAAAACGGCATCAGCCAACTCTTCCATGTTGTAACGTCGCTTGGGATAAGACGGCCTCTGTAACTGCTGCATAAAGCGGAATCGCCAAGTGAGCGATCACGTGATCTACGTCTCGAAATAGATCGCCGAACTTTGTAATTTTAGCGACGGAGCGTCACGAATGGCCGCTGAATGTGGGTGCTGTCGGATTTCTTTTTATGGTAGCAACGAAGTAAATCATAACACATTGTCCACCATAATAACATAAATTTAAAAAAAATAGAAAAAGATAATTTTCCCAGGTGAATCACACATGTAGTGATGATGGCCAGTCCTTGTTTTGTGCAGCAAGTATGTCTGAACTAGGTGATGTCAACCTAAATCTGGAAATAAACTTTTACTTTTGGAGGCACCCCCATTTTTGCCATTTCACGGCTGCTAGGATGTCTCTCCGCCCCGACCATGTATTCATACTCGGTATGTACAAATCACTCATGGAAAGTGAGATCTCATTCAGCACAGCTGTGCACCATATATGTAGGTGCAATTCCTGTCAAAGATCCAATTTCTTACCTATTTTCAAACTCATACATTATTTTATTCAAAAAGGGGGTGTATTTTAAAAGCACTATCTTCGTCAGTTTACTTCTCTGCAACCTTAAGAACAAAAAATATTTTTCGGTTTATAAATTTTATTCCTCCAACATGAATATTAACATTTTGCACTTCACGAAAGTGACTCGGTTGTAGGCTGACGACTGGCCAAGGGGAGATAACTCTTTGAGGAGTGTCACTGTAGTGGTCAGAATTGCCCTGTAAAAAATGGGGAAAATTATTAGTTTGATACACTGGAATTGTTTTGTTTAAATAAAGATTTCTATTTTAGGCCAAGTCTGACTGATTGCTAAACCTGGTAATATCATACTGTAAAGAGGGGGGTATTTTCAGGCCACCTCACCTGTCCCTCACGTTTTACATTTAATTTTAAAGTCGAAAATTGTGGATTGTGGGAAACATTTTCTAATTACTTCAGTGATTATCACAAAACTGTTGCTTTAGTTGGAGTATCTTTGGCATATTGGGTAACCACTAGCAGCCATACGTCCACCATGACACAACAGCATGTTGTTTTAGTGTGTTGTTACTGCATACAAGGACAACATATTCGGTGGGGGTATTCTGTGGACCTGGCAAATGTTTTCCCAGAGGCAGAATTATTTGTCAGTCGGATAATTTTGAAAAGTGAGAACATGTTTTTGTCACACTAGGGCAGACTACAGAAAATTCAATTTATATACTGACATTGAGAAATTATTATGGGAAAACCCCCTGCCAAGAAAAAAAAGTTTTGGGTAGACCCTCTAAAAGAAAAAAGTATATGTAATTGGTCATAAATTCCATCACCAAAAATAAAGTACACTGCTCCAAAATGCCACCAAATCACCTACCTGTACGAGGCTGTCCAGGGAAGACTTTGATGCAGTGGCTAAGCCGTCAACGAGTCGAGATGCATCTTCATATGTGGTCGCTGATTCACATGGGACGACTGGCAATATGCGCTTACTTCGGCCTCACCCAGCTGTTCCCGATGCCTTGGAAGATTTCCTGAAACAAATCAATTAAGTCTTAGATGGATATAAACTTCTTCATTGTGGTAAAGTGCTCAACCTATTCAATGAATCTTATCGAGAACATAGAAATAACTTCCCAACATGTGATGGTGATCTGAAGTATGACGAACAGTCCTATCAACAATGGGGTATGTGCTGGCGCCTAGGTTTAAAATGTCAGCTATGTCAAAAAAGCACAAATTGTACGAAGAAGTCACTTTACCCACTGCACGAGGTGAGAAAGCTGCTCAGCCTAATATTGGTATACATGTTGGCCTTACAGGATTTCGCGATTCCTTATCCGCGGCTGGTATCCCTGTTGGAAGCAAGCGTGGAATGCAGAACTCAGCCAATTATATTTGATCCGAAACAGTATACATAAACAGACAGGATATGAAAGAAAGACGGTGTAATTTGGTTCGACTAAACAAACTAAAATGTTTTACCAGTGATCATAAGATAAGTGTCGAGGGAGACTGTCGTTACAACAGACTTTTCGGTGGGAACTCGAGCACACCCCTGCGGCCTGCAACTCAAGCGGTCTACACCACTGCTGAGAACGAAACACATAAAAAGGAAATTATTGGGATATACACTGCAAACAAACTTTGCAAAAAAAACACTGAAATCCTCAGATCTAAAGGAGAGAAAATTACATGTCCAAATCACAGTGGAACATGTACAGCTAATCTCAAGACAACAGATTCCATCGGTAATGAGGGCTTATATGCAGAACAATGTGTGAATGAAGTGGATGAAGACATTCTGAACATTGGCTATTTCACGACTGATGAAGATTCACATGCTACTGACGGTGCTAGTCGAGCACAGACAAGTTCCATTGAGAATTTACGTAAGACTAGACATTTTTCTTAAAGTCATCAAAAGGCAATCAAGAAAGTTTCATTCAGCAGAACATGTTTCCGGGGATAAATTTACTTCTCTGCAACCTTATAGTATGAGTATTAGTGATTAATATGTGGATTTTTTTTTCTTCTGTTAACTCGAAAATGGTCGATGTAAAAGTATTTGACGTCAAACATAGGATTGTTGTGGTATTAGAGCGGGAATCTTTGCCAACCGTTTGGTGGTCAAAACTTGCCAAAAAAAGACATAGGTTGATCTCTGACTGTAATGAGAGCGTATGTACGTCCAAATATCCGTCTAGCTCTCTTACAGTCAGAGTACTCGGGCTAAGAGATGGATAGCCACACCATCCAAAGGATCTTCAAAGCCCTTATCGGCAACGACTACCGGAGTGTCATAACCATCCTCGCCGACCAGAGATGGAAGCACTTCATCCCCGCCTTTGCCGGTTCTCCGCTCATCAGTTCGCCGTAGGCCAACCTTCACACCCTAACGGCCTTAACGAGGCCACTCGCGTGGATATATAGATCGGACTTTCAACATTTAGACCTTCGTTTAAAATTATATGTCGAAATTACTTCTTTTTTTAAATATTATTAAATAGTCTTTTTATTTTTGGCTTTTGGCTTATTTGCCATTTACGCACAATACCAAACCCAGAAGAAAAAACGTCTGGCATTGTTGTTACCAATCTCTGGGTCATAAAGAGGGGTGGCGTTCACAATGTCAATACCGTGCATGGTCACCATATGCGTGCACACAGGCCTGACAACGACGTCTCATGGATGACACCAGATGGTTCAGAAACCCTTGTGGGATGTTGTTCCAGACCTGAACAAGGTTACGACCCAGTTGGTTCATGGTCAATGGCTGGTTTAGCAAGAGACGTAGGCGTCTCTCCATTTCGTCCCATATCACTCAATGGGCGACAGGTCAGGCGAAACATTGGACCAAGGCAGTGTGTTGACATTCTACCGTCTCAGGAAGTCGGTCACTACACGTGCGACGTTAGGGCGAACGTTGTCTGGCTGCAACAGGACGGCGCCACGTTGACCTTGAAGGAACGGGAGCACATGCGGTCTTATGATCTCATCCCTGTAGCGTACGGCAGTCCGATTTCCAGCCACAATCATCAACTGCGTCCTCCCGTGTGATGTGATGCCTCCCAACACCATAACTCTCCCGCCGCTGAAACCTGCACGCTACACAACGCAAGCGTTAGCGTAGCGTTCGTTAAGACGTCTGTAGACTAGATTTCGACCATCACTACTGTCCAAATGGAATCTGGACTCATCGGTGAATAGCACACTTGACCAGTCACCTGACCAGGTGAATCGTAAGTGCCGTCTACTCCATGCTAGACGCTCATTTCGGTGACGTCGTAACAGAATAGGACGTATTGCTGGGCGTCGCGGCCTGATGTTGTCCTCCAATTAACGCTTGTGAACTGTCCTGGCACTGATTGCTCTCAACCCAGGGATGGTTCTGGCTGTCAAAGTTGCCGCCCGAAATCGATTCAGAAGATGTGTTACCCGAATATGGTTGTCCTGTGCTTGTGACGTCACACGCGGGCGACCTGAACGTGGTCTGTCTCTGGTGTTGCCTTGCTGTTGGTAACGTCGCCACAAATCCTGTATCGTGTTAGATAGCTAAGGTATGTGCCCAGGATAGCGTGCTTGGACCTTAACTGGATATAAGCACGGGAATAAGTTGAAATGAAAATAACCATGCTCTCAATAATAACTAACCACTAACTACTAATCCACTGTCCTGGACAGATCCCAGATAGCTGAGGTATGTACCCAGGATAGCGTGATTGAACCTTAATTGGAAATAAGTTGAAGACACCAAAACATTAATTATACTACAGGCTGGTAGGTACATGTTTCGCAGGCCGGTAATGGCTTCAACCCAGAGCGCTTAGTGGGTAGGTGTAAGGACACTACACCCCCTTCTATCTCTCACTAATCACTAACAACTAACAACCTACTGTCCTGGATAGACAGCCCACATAGCTGAGATTACTGTGTGCTCAGGACAGCGTGCTTGAACCTTAATTGGATATACGCACAAAATAAGTTGAAATGAATTTAAATCATAGTGATTACTTTCCTGAGTTTGCTACAATTTTTAAGATGTTATCTTCTAACAGAGACGTTTTAACGATTGTAATTACATATCAAATATATATTCTGCATAAAATATTAGTGGCTTATTAAATATTAAACGTGTTTCTGGTCGTTCTAATTTTTATACTAGCTTAAATTTCATTTTATTTCTTAAAATATGTTTTGTCGTACGTACGAGAGTATGACGGACATTTGGTAGGTTATGACGCTCTCATTCACAAAACCCTTTAACCCAGTAGAACGATTATATAATCAGTGCAATCTGATTGAAGATGAATATCATCACATCATAATATGTGTGAAATGTAACATTCCACTCTCTAAACTATATAAATATTTAACTTTACATAATAACACATTTAAAATGATGTGTGTGCATGAAACATTTATATTTAGTATGCAAAACCACGATCCTGCTTGTGTGAATACTTGTTTATGATTGTAGCCTACATGTATTAACCAATAATTAGTTTGGTATCCTGTTTGTCAGTGCCATGCTTGTACAAATATTATATGTTTTGCATCCAGTTCCAACAGGCCCGTATTTAGGGGGAGGAGTTCGGGGGTGGGGGTAGGGGGACCTCCGAACCCTCTCGCAAAACCTGAGGTCCACGTTTTGGTCTTTTGTTTTTAGCATTGCAGAAATACGTGATTGTCACATTAAATTTTGCATATTTCATGAAACAGTATTTGCTTGTCTTCACCAATTAGCACTCTCCTTACTAAAGTTGCAGTGAAAGTGATTTAGAATTTCTAACTAATCTGGCAAAAGAAAAGCAAAGGAAACTATATTTAGCAAAATATTTTATTCGATAATTAATTACATGACAGTGACAGCAATTCACCTTCCCTTGATTTAGCTAAAAGGTTTTAGCAACAAAAAGAAATCCTGTTCATGCCTCGATCTTTATACTAAAGCAATAAACGAATTGAATTGAATTGATTTAAATTGACACCGGCTACCATACAAGTATTATTCTGTCATTTTGGCATATATATATATTTTTTTATCATGCCCGTTATTTTCAAGTATTTTAACACATTATACGGCCAATATTTAGATGTTATTTTGATGATATGACGCATCAGTGACACACATTTAATCGGATGCAATACTTTATGCAATACCTTTTGCTTAAAACATTTGAGGACTATTATTAAAGCACAGTTCTGACTATTTCTCATTCTAGCCAGTGTACCTCGACTAGTTGAAACAATATTTATTTCAAAAAAGAAATGTATATTGACCTATATTAATGCCTCTCCACACATACTTCGTCACCGGCCTCGGTGGCGTAGCGGTTAAGTCGCCGGAAAACAGGCTGGTAGGTACTGGGTTCGCAGCCCGGTACCGGCTCCCACCCAGAGCGAGTTTTTAAGGACTCATTGGGTAGGTGTATGGCCGCTACACCCTCTTTTCTCTTTCACTAACAATAACAACTAACCCACTAATTTCTATTCTGTCCTGGACAGACAGCTCAGATAGCTGAGGTGCGCTATAACAGCTTGCTCTGAATGTGCACGTTAAACAACAACAATATATTGAACATACTTCGTTACATACAATTTATAATATATACATATATCAGTTGACATATTCTTTAGAAAATTAGAAACAATTACGTAATTTGAACTCCAACATAAAAACAAGTCTAAATGACCATTAAATTAATATTCTTTTCCATGCATACACGTACCCACGTACATAAATAAACCCAATTTCCTAAGGTTAACTTACATCGTGCTTCTCGCCCACCACCCACAGTATAGCAGCCAAACTTGCAAGTGACACTGTGATGTAGGATAAATGGCTTTAAGAACTTAAAACGTGAAGCGTTTTGACAATTCGAAAACGTTATGTATAGATTTTGCTATACGTAAATTAATGTCCAGAGAGTAATCATTATTACCATATAGCACTGTATGGAGATCGAAACAACCATTATACAAATACATTGTTGTACGAATGTTATCAGGTCAGGTCATAGGGTTTAACGTGCACGCACATTCAGAGCAAGCTGTTGTAGCGCACGCTCGAATGTTATCATATACTGGACAGACAAATAGGAAATGTAACGTATCTTCATATGGGTGTCCACAACCACAAATGGAGTTATCATAAATATGTCTTGAATATCTAGCGTTGAGGTTATTGCATTCTAAACGAAGTCTACAATGAATTATTTGATTTAAGCGTGATCCGATTTAAATTTTTTATTATTTAACCCATTTATCGGCGTGGATATACAATTTTTTAATTTTCTAAAATATTCTATTAGTCTTATATTTTCATCAGTACTATTCCACTCACAAACTACTGAGGGTAAACACGATTTCCTGTATAATTCTGTCCTAGCGTGAATATATTGCAATTTGTCAACAATACGGAGTGAGTAATTTTCAGAAACTGTTTGGGGTACCAGCGATGATAAATACTGTGGAGTTATGCCCTTTAACCGTTGGTTTAAAAGACTAAATCCAGTTTCTCCATAAATATTCTCATGGCTTGTTCCCCTAAGGTCCTGCTACACGATACGAGTGACTCGTACGAATGGCTTGGTTTGCAACGTCAACAAGCATATCGTAACGTGTGTCATGACATACGATTGAATCGGCCAGAGTCACTCGTACGAGCCGAAGTTTAGACGTTACGACAGCCGCCTTCTTATCAATACACAAGATTGTTTACTATGGTTACAGGAATGATATGTTTTCAATGACGTCACGTTCCCTACGATTGACAAGTACCGTGTGGCAAGACGTCCGATTCAATCGGCCCGACTGACTCATGCCAGCGACTCATACGAGTCACTCGGTCCATTTCTGTCGTATCATGTAGCAGGCATATTGTACGGAGGACGTCCAACTGAAGTGTTTCTAATATATTTGCTTGGGCTTCTGTACACGTATCCCAAATATAATCACAATAGTCGAATACTGGCAGAATAAAAGATTTATATAATGTTTCCAGTGTTTTCTTTTTTAGACGATACTTTAAACTACGGAGACAATTTATCAATGAGCTAACTTTATAAACAAGCTATTCTATGTAGCAATGCCACTGACCGTCCATTTGGAATGTAAGACCAAGATGTTTATGATTGTTTACATCAGTTATTTTTGAAGCTCCTAAGACTATATCTGGTTGGATCTGCTCGTGGATCTTTCTAGAAAATATTATTGATTCTGGGGGTTTTTCTAGTGAAAATTTAACCTGCCACTTCTTTACCCAACTTGATATCAAACTAAGATCCAAATATATTGGACGACACCCCACTTGATAATAATTTGAAACTGCATAGAGAGAAGTGACGTCTGCAAATAATTTAATATTGCTCTCAATATTTTCCACTATATCATTTATATAAACTAGAAATAAAAGTGGCCCTAGCACTGATCCCTGAGGCATTCCTGCCAAAATAGGCTTATTATCAGATTTAAACCCATTGATCACAGTCTACTGCATTCGTTTTTCTAGGTAACGTTCAAACCACAGTAAAAGTCTTCCACTAATCCCCTTAGTCTGTAATTTTTATAATAATCCTTTATGCCACACACGATCGAAAGCCTTACTAATATCATAAAATACCGCTTTGACGTCTTTGCCCTCATCCAATGTTTGTAAAATAAAATTATAAAGATCGGTTAATTGATACAATGTACTAGCACCACACCTAACTCCAGATTGCAAATTAGATATTATATTGTTTTCCAAGAAGAAATTGGATATTTTAAAACATACGTTTCGAATATTTTTGATAAACAACTGGTGAACGCCACTGGCCTGTAATTATTACACAAATGAATGCTGCCTTTCTTATGGATTGAAATTATAAACGATTGTTTCCAAATATTAGGAAACATGGAATACAATGCACCACGATTGGTATATCAAAGGCCGTGGTATAGTTCATATAAAAGATCCATTGCTGCTAATGGCAAACATGTAGCGCGTTTCCTCTCTGAGACTATTTGCAAAATATTACCAAATGTTTTACATCCAATTGCCGATGATTACTAAATCAATGTGCTCTAGTAATGTCGTTAAACAATACAAACTTTAACTTGATCTCGTATGGCGGTCATTGCCTCATATACTGACTTCTAGAAAGGATTCTGATATTTGTAGAGGAGACCCTGTGTGAGTCGTTCCTATCCATTATGTACTAAAATCTGTGTTTATTCCACTTGTTATGACGCACAATTCGGCAAAAATAAATATGGGAAAATGGAGCTCCAAAATTAGTTTTAACACTTATTCACCAAATATTTGGACCAAAGACTAAAATAAATTTCCCTAATTCGCCCACGCTGTACGTACATACGATATATACACGTGTGTTTACATGTACACGTTAGTTGAATGAATGGGGGTGATACCCTGTCTGATTGGTCCCTATCCATTAAGTACTACAAATTAGATTTATTCGACTACTTATGTCGCACCATTCGACGAAAATCAATATGGGAAAATTCTGCCCCACATTTAATGTTTTCACTTATTCACCAAATATGTCTGCCAAGCACTAAAATAAATGTGTCTATAATTCGCCCACACACGATATATACACTTGCGTTTATATGTACAGATGTTATTTGAATGGGTGGGATGAACTAGATACACATGACACATATATCAATGTTTTCACCCCTATAGTGCGTTCTTGTATGTCATGTCATGTCAAGTCATGTCATAGGGTTTAACGTGCACATTCAGAACAAGCTGTTGTAGCGCACGCCTGTCGTGGGCGCAAGAGCTTGCGAAGCAAGCTCTTTTGCCCAAGACAGAAAGTTGGGGGGGGGGGGATGTAGGAGGGACAGCCTGCACTAGCAGATGCAAGGGAGCACCAGCAGTCCGATCAAGATCGATAGCAGGCGGGGTTGGTGGTGGTGGGGCTATGGAATTTTGAATGGAGCATTAATTATGCCAAGGAGCAAAGGTGCGCATTTCAGTATGAAGGAATTTTGGCGCAATTTTTGAACGGTCGGCTGAAAGAAAAAAGGATAATATAGTTTTGGAGTTTATTAGATCGAGAGTAGCTCGATTCTTGTATGGCGGTCATTGCCTCATATACTGACTTCCAGAAAGGGTTCTGGAAGATACCATGTATGAGTGGTCCCTATCCATTATGTACCAAAAACTTTGTTTATTCGGCTGTTTATGACTCACCATTCGGCAAAAATCAATTTAGGAAAATTGGGCCCCAAAATTTAGTGTTTCACTTATTCACCAAATATTTGGGCCAATGATTAAAACAAATGTTCCTATAATTTGAAGAGATGGGGTGAACCAGATGTCAGAACACATGTATCAATGCTACATTTGTTTGTAATGAAGCAAGATACCTTTTATATACTCTCTCCCACAGATAGGAAAACACATACCACGGCCTTTGCCCAACGAATACATGGCTCATATATTGACTTCCAGAAAGGGTTCTGATATTTATAGAGTGAAGGAGACCTTGTGTGAATGTCCCTATCCATTATGTACCAAAAACCTTGTTTATTTGACTACTTATGACTCACCATTCGGATAGCCCAGTGGTACAGTGCCCGCCTGATGCGCGGTCGGTCTAGGATCGATCCCCGTCAGCTAACCACTGGGTTTTTTCTCGACATAACCATATGTCCGACGCCGATATACTCGTAATTATAATGTGTTGAGTGCGTCGTTAAACAAAACAAAAACAAAAACACCATTCGGCGAAAATCAGTTTTGGAAAATTGGCCTGCAAAATATCTTTTTCTACATATTCACCAAATATTTGGCCCTAGGACTAACATAAATGTGCCTATAATTCGTCCACGCAATACGTACATACGATACATATATTTACCTTTATGTGTACACATTTTATTTGAGGGGTGGGGTGAACTAGATGTCAGCACAAATCTATCACTTCTTTCACTACCATATTTGCGTTCTTGTATGGCGGTCATTGCCTTATATAGTGACTTCCAAAATGGTTCTGAAATTTATTGAGTGGAGGAAACCCTGTGTAAAATAAATATGCCTATAACTCGTCCACTCAGTGTATACATGAGGTATATATACTTACTTTTATATTACTTTTTTTTCGTTGGGAAAAGGCCGTGGTATGTGTTTTCCTGTCTGTGGGAGAGAGTATATAAAAGGTACCTTGCTTTATTACAAACAAATGTAGCGTGCAGTGGCGGATCCAGAAAATCCATTTAGGGGGGGGGGGGGGGGGGGGCC
>JAECMU010128547.1:0-11740 GCA_016106625.1 Dracogyra subfuscus
GTCTAAGCATTGTAAATGTATGCAGTCTAAGCATTGTAAATGTATGTAGTCTTAAGCACTGTACATGTATGTAGTCTTAAGCACTGTACATGTATGTAGTCTTAAGTACTGTAAATGTATGTAGTCTTAAGCACTGTAAATGTGCAAGACATAAACGGGCTACGTAAATTCGGCCCGATGTGTTATGGGTTGGTGTTATATATACACAATGTGTAAATCTTCATAAAAGAAGGGACCAGAGACTTTTCTGGATCTTACACTGCACTGATTGTTCAAATTTCAGTGTAAAAGTTCAAGTTTGTTTCATTTCATGACAGTACTGCACAATGATTAATAAATAATCACCAATTAGAAACTTGTAAGGTACACAAGTATTGATTCCCCCATGGGATACCGGTCACGAGACACTGTTGGGAAAAGAGGGGAAAAAACCAGCGGGTCCACTGAGGTCGTTCAGACAGGTCAGGTCATAGGACCTTTTCTTATTTTTCCAGGACATGAAATTTTCAATCAATGAATGTTTTTCGAAGAAATTGTTGTCTAAATGAAGGCAGGTCATGAGAACAACAAAAGTAAAGTTGAGGAAAAATAAACCACCAAATATTTGGCCTATATTTCCAGGACACAATACAATTTACTGCTTTTTCCAGGACATTCCAGGCCTGGATTCTAAAATCACAGAAGTCCAGGACATTCCAGGATTTCCAGGACGTGTAAGAACCCTGAGTAAGCTGTTGTAGCACATGCCTGCCATGGGTGCAGGTGTCACCTTATGCCAGCTCCTTCATCCACGACATTTGAGAGATGGGGGTGGGGATGAGGGTGTGACAGAGGGAACCGCCCATACTTGGCAAGTGCAGCTGCCATGTAAGCACAAGCAGCCCGACCCGGGTCGGTAGCAGGTGGTGGTATTTGAGTTTCTCTTGAATTTTGAAAATGTCCTGTAGGATGAAGTCCAAAAAAGGAAAATAGTTTGCACAAAATCTTGAGGTAATTTTGGCACATGAATTTGGAACAGTTCATTGAAAATAAATTTTTGGAGCTAATTGAGTGATTTTGATTTTGAACTTTGCCTACTGGGGATCATCATCGTTGGTGAACTGAACACAGGGCCTCATGGGCAACCTATGGAGACACCCCAACATCACATAGGTCTAATTACCGAACTACTCTTGATTACTATATT
The DNA here is from genome assembly GCA_016106625.1 of Dracogyra subfuscus. Taxonomy (NCBI): domain Eukaryota; kingdom Metazoa; phylum Mollusca; class Gastropoda; order Neomphalida; family Peltospiridae; genus Dracogyra; species Dracogyra subfuscus. Next base: position 1,187 of record JAECMU010128547.1, read on the forward strand.
AGCTCCGGAACTTTCCTTTTGGCCGACCGTTCAAAATTGCGCCCAATTTCCTCAATCGAAATTGCGCACCTTTTCTCTTTGGCATCAAAGGTTTCTCCATTCAAAATTCCATAGCACCATTACCCCCCCACCCCAGCCCATCCCTGCCTGATACCCATCACGGTCTTGCTGCTGGTGCTCCTTTTCACCTGCCAGTGCATGCGGTCCCTCCTCTCTCCCCACCTTTCCTGTCCTGGATGGAGGAGCCGGCCATGGCCGGTTCTTGTGCCCATGACAGGCATGCGCTACAACAGCTTGCTCTGAATGTGCAGGTAAAGCCCTATGACCTGACCTAACACAGGGTGCACATATCACCAGGCTCCAGTTGGCTCAACACCTCTCTCCAAGATGACCAGGGGGAATTCCAGGAAGGCTGGGGAGGGCAAGGCCAAGGCATCTCCGCTGCCCCCTTCTCCTCCTCCTGTTTTCTACATGGGCATAGATGTTGAAATTGGCATCTAGCAGGTCAATCTGTGCCTGGATCAGGGCTACTTGATATTGCAGACGGAGTCTCACATGACACTCCATCACGCGAAGGTCCTCACAGTCCCAGAAGGTCTTGAGCGGGTGAGACAAGGAAGCCATAGTATATACCCCGGAGGATGTACGTTGCTGTCCATTTAGGACGCGGCGAAGACCCGTTACATGTACGATACTTATACAGTTCTTTTCCTGAAGTCGTCAGTTTTGTCCTGTGGACATCAACAAATGCGAACTGACAAGTATAAGACAAGGAGCTGAACAAAACACATGCCCAGCACACAACAACCGTACAACCAGCGGATGCCTTTGCCCAGTGCAAAACTTTCCGCCCGATTGAACGGACCTCGCTGGACCTTGCCTAACAAGGAACGCATTCGCCAAACGACAAATGGAGGAGGACTGATTGAAAATTTTGCTCTCCGTCGGACATCTGTTAACGCTATCTGGAAAGGTGTATCAGTAGCTTAACTGTTATATATGTAACTAATATAAATTTTATTGTGTAGGCTATACGTGAACAGAGCAATAGTTAATGTTAAGTATTACCGTATGCCCTGTATTTAGTTGACAAAAGGGGGTTTGTTCACACACCTGAACCCTCCCCACCCCTGGTGATGCACCTGTTTTTATAGACATAGCATACTTTGTATACAGAAGAGATTTAAGTGAAACATTCATTATATGGTGTTATACAAGGTTTCATTTTACATGTTTCAATACATTTGGCTATAGCTATTTACTTGTTTTGTTAACTTACTTACATCAACAACATTAATTAATTCCTATTAACTGCAGTGCTGATAACAACTTAAAGAATAAAAAAGCATTAACAAGCCAGGGCAGACATTCCTAACATAGTTTTCAATGGATGCAATCCAGCCGACTCCCTGTGACTGTGTTGTATGCTTAAATAAAATAGTTTTATGTTATTAATTAATTTTTACTTATTATCATGCTTATATCTAATTAAGATTCAAGTACACTGTCCTGGGCACACATCTCAGCTATGTGAACTGTCTGTCCAGGACAGTAGGTTAGTTGTTAGTGAGAGAAGAGAAGAGAGTGTAGTGGCCATTGAGTCCTTAAGAACTCACTCTGGGTTGGAGCCGGTACCGGGCTGCGAACCCTGTACCTACCAGCCTGTCATCCGATGGCTTGACCACTGTGCCACCGATGCCAGTTTTTGACATTAAGCCTCAATTAACAGCATCAAAATTCCAGGACATGGCCACGTAACAACAAATTCAAGTAGAATGGTTCGGTGGATGGGTCACACATCAAGAAGTTACCTAACAGTGTATAATTATATAATTATTTGTATGCTAATATACTGTACCAGTATAGTTTTTAAAATGAAAGTTTTTGGGATTATTTTATAAAAATTCTGCATATTAGAGAACAGTTGGTGGTGTATGTGTGTGTGTGCATGTGTGTGTGTGTTAGTGATGTGCATTATGAAATTTGTTTTTGGTTTTCGGTTTTGGTTGAACAAAAGATTAGTTTCGGTTTCGGCTTTTATCAACATTTGTATGAAATCTGTTTTGAAAAGAAGTAAAACTTAACAAAAATCTTACTCTTTTAGTCCTTTAAAAAAAAGAAAAAAAAGGAACAACTTTTTTCTGAAAAAGTTATGAACGGTTTATTTTAGCCACAACTGTCTAGGACTGGCAGGAAACCCTGAACACAGTTATAACTATTGTTGGCCTTAGTAGGTCTTAATTGTTATAGGAACAAAAGTGTACAATTTCTTTCAAAGTGTTTTAATTACCCATCAGCCCATATTTGACAAACTCATCTCCAAAGCTAGTCCTAGTAATCAGACTGTAAGAGCTAGACGGACATTTGCACAGTTATTAGACCTTAAAGTCAGAGTACTTGGGCTACTCCAAAGCCAGCTTGTGTGACTGCCAGAAAGAAAGAAATCTAATAAGTAACACAACTGAAAACAAACCACCATTTGGCATACAATAATAAAATATTTTGTTCGGTATTACACTAAGTGCTAACATAACTCTGCAGGACCTTCACCCCAACCACCACCCTGCGTGGCAGTCAAATTCATTAGCGCTGCAGTGTTTATGCATAGCTATGAATAGCACAGCAAATTTCAGGGCTCACGCTGTCGGTAGCCAAATTAGCCATTGGCTAATTTTAAAAAAAAATGGCTAATAACATTTGCAAGTGGCTAAAATTTTGGCTAAGCCATTTTCTGTCTTCTGAGATGTGAACAAACGGTTACATAATGTATCCAACACCTCAAACATAATTATAATTAAAACCAATATTCAATCAGTGTAATAGCGATCTCGCGACCGGCAACAAAAAACAGTGTCATGCAGAATTCAGCGTAGGCCTTATAATGTTTGCTTATTTTAATAATCATGGTTATTAATTTTAACGGCATGCATTCAACATGTATGACAGCAATGTCTGGAAGATCTGTAACTTGTTATTTTTACTTTGTAAAATCTTTAAAGAAAGTAATAAAATGAGACCGACAATGCGTGTCAATTTGAATACAAATGCCAGTTCAGGGCCGAAAGAATCAAGGTCTCAGTTCAGTCAGACCAAGCGAAAACAAAACGTTAATTTGTGTCGATTAGTACACACCACCATTTTAAATATTAAATGTCATTAATAAAAACAAATATGGGCAGAAATGAACCCATGTTCCAGACATTATTTTGATTGTGATGGTAACATAATTAAAAGGAAAGTTTACAACTAAACCATTTCTTTAAATAAAGAAATTATTATTATTATTATTATTATACACGTTCAAATATCGATCGAAGACACAATTCTAAATATAGCTGCATGCAGTCACAATCTCCACTCCCGTCATATGGCATATACTAATCATGTATAAATTATGGCACCTTTTTAGTATCGGCACATGTATGCTTGAAATAATGAAAGTAATAACAGGGAAGGGTGAATAAATAAGTTGTGTCCCTGTCTTTAGTATGTTTGCATTTTTGTAACTCCTGACATTCAGTCTTGTGTATTGTTTTGATGTGTCATCGTAAGTTACTCACATACCGACTGCGATATGATTTTGGTTTCGTTTTTAAAAAATAAAACCGAAACCGAACCGATTTCACAGTTAACCGCACATCATTAGTGTGTGTGTATGTGTGTGCGTGCACATGTGTGTGTGCATGTGTTTGTCAAGTGTTTGCGTGTGTGTGTGTTGGTCTCATGCCAGCTGCATTGTATATTCCATCTGTTCAAGAGAAATTGCCAGATATATTAGTATGTTAAGTCATTAATAGTTGGCAGTTTGACATGTTAACATTAGAGAGAAACCCGTTTCACACCACATCAGCCACTTTTACAACAACAACAAAAAAGACATGCACTCAACACATTTCATTTACGGTTATATGGCGTCAGGTTAAGGACCACACAGATTTTGAAAGGAAACCCGCTGTCACCACTTCATAGGCTACTCAGACTACTCTTTCTCCGATTAGCAACATGGGACCTTTCTTTTATTTGTGCTTCCCACAAGCAGGATAGCACAAACCATGGCTATTGTTGAACCAGTTATGGATTACTGGTCGGTGCAAGTGTAGACTGATGGCTTAACCACGACGCCACCGAAGCCGGTCCCGCTTTTACCAATACACACACTTTCCCCACAGACAGGACAACACTTAACACAGCCATTGATATTGGTCAGAGTTCTGACTCTGTACTTATAACACTGTTAAAGTCTTGACTCGAGAATCTTGAGACTCTAATGTCAGGGCAACATCACACAAACTGCATGCATATGACTTGAGTAAAGATTTAAGTCTGAACTGTAAAGTTTTCTAAGCACTGGCCATGTTCTAACAAATGGTGCCCGATGTGCGGTCAGTCTAAGATCGATCCCCATTGGGCTATTTCTTGTTCCAGCCAGTGCATCATCACTGGTACGGTATATCAAAGGCCATGGTATGTGCTATCCTGTTTGTGGGATGGTGCATATAAAAGATCCCTTGCTATTAATGGAAAAATGTTGCAGGTTTCTTATTTATGACATATGTTTGACATCCAATAGCCGATGACTAATAAATCAATGTGCTCTAGTGGTGTTGTTCTAACAAATAGAGGACAAAACAGCCAATGGATAAAATAAGTGTTATTAAGCAATACACACACACAGCATTTTGTGTGGCAACAATGTTACATTTAAACAAGCACCACCATCCCAAGTTGTTCTGACATGTCAGGTTTGATGATCCTCTATACAAGATATGGTCCAGACAAGGATTTACTGTTATGTGAAGTGGATCGTGAAAAGTAGGTCACAGTGATCTAATAATAGTATGCAACACACCACCATACCAAGTTGTTCATACATGTCAGATTTGATGGTCCTGTATGCAAGGTATAGTCCAGACAAGACAAGTTAACAGAGGGACAACACCATACCATAATACGACCCATCATAGACGTGCTTATAAAAGTGAGTATATCACCACAAAGTCAAATTTGATCTGTACAGTACATGATAAAGTTATAGATATTTTTTTAAATCTGAAGTTCAAGAGCATTAATTTTGAACAACTGGTAAATTGACATGAAAATCAAAACTTAATCTGTAAGGTCTCATTACATAATTTACTTCTGGGTGACAGTTCATTCATCATGGTCCACAACTTCCAATTTGTGACTATGTTGTGGTTCACATATTCACTTGTCATAACTGGGAAAGAATTAGAAAACAAAATAGTAATTTTTTATATATTTTGCTTGTGCTATTTTATAATAGTGTGCATTGACGTTGGGGATCATGGGTGTACAGCGGAAAAGGTGGGCGGTGTGAAATGGTTCCTGCATTGCCCGTTCAGACTAATACTATAGCCAGATGCAGTCGTATAGAATACAAACTAAGCAGTAAATGTACATTTTGGAGTGAAAATAAATATTTAATATATATGTTTGCAATGGTATATGTTGTTAGTGCCTATGAGAACCTCAATATGATGTTGGACAATTTAACATGGGATTTCAATGGTGTCTGTGAATTGACACCTAACAGAAAATGAGAAATGAGACCGCCATACACAAATAATATCAGTATCTATGGGCATTGTGAACAAAAAGTCTGGAAAACAAATTTTCATATCTCCTAAGTTCAAGTGCCCTAACTCTGTCAAAAATGTATAAATGGCCATTAAAGTCAAACTTTACATAACGGTACATAATAAAGCTATAAACAAAATTTCAGCTCAATCTCTTAAGGCACTGCAGGAAAAAAGGTCTATAAAACTATATGTGGGACAGACATATGGACTGACAGACAGACAGAGATGAAATCTAAAGCCCCCTCTGGTCGGATCAGTTGGACTCTTAAAAACGCGAAGGGTCAAACTTCAGAATTTATTACTAAGCAATTGTTTTTGTTTTGACATAGGATAAATGCTTACCGCCAGCAATTCTGAACCTTCCTACGGCAATTTTAAGCCAGTAACTTGGCAACAAATATAAAAGACTTTCCATAACCGATGGCAATTCTTATTGTAACCATGGCAACCGTTATCGGTGCCGGCATTAAGTTTGAGCCCTGAAACACCAAAGCGTATTCACCTTAACATGATGTCCATCCATGTATCGTGTTGTGTCCCGGTACAGACGGTACATGATGAAACCATTCGGGTCCAGACTGTTTATCAGTGCATCGGCCATCTGCAATACAGTAATAAAACTATTATTATCTAATATTATACAATAATCAAAAGATATTTGTCTGGAAATTCAAGGGAGAGTGTTTGTCATAGTCTTCTTTCATAGGTGGAGGAAAGAGGTTGAAGCAGAAAAAGATTAGGATGAACAAAACCAAAAGAGTAACAAGTTGGTAAGCCGACAACCAGAACTGATTATGGCCAAACTTATGGTTTAAAAAAAAAAAAAAAAGGTTTTGACCATTTAAAAAATAAAAATAAACAATTTTATTATCTTTTTTTTCTTTCCAAATTATACAGCTTTTTATCACTTTTATATTTACCATCCCCCAAATAAAAAACCCCAAAAAACCTACACCCCAAAAAGGTGTAATTTAAACTAAGCATCGTCTTCTCTCTTTTTTTTTTTTCTTTTTTTTAGATATCTAATTTAATATTGGTCATCCTAATGTTCATGTGGCACTAATTTCTTAATCTGAATAGTGATATAATGCAAGCTGCTCATGAAACTTATTACTAAAAAGCATATAGTGTATTTTGAGTGCCAATTGTCTCATGTTAAGTCAATTTCAAGCTTTATTATTTGTTCATAATTTGACTTAAATTTGGTATGTTCTCAAAACTGGCAGTCTCCAGATTAGGTAAGCGGTGAGGTGTTCTAATCCGCTTCCAGAAATGGGAAAACTAGCGCGAGCAATTAAGGCCAATTTAGACGCATGGGGATAACGACTGCAAAGTAATAACAAATATCATATTAATAAAACAAAAATTGAATTAATAGTACATTTACAATCAAAGACCTGAAAATACAGTGCAATATTTTAAAACTATTATAAGCTTTAATACTACACACGGAAGATAAAGGTAATAAAATATATAAAAAATAACATAAATTACATATTAAAAAATAACATACACTAAAACTTAAAAATATAAGCTTTAACAAAATATATCAAAAATAACATAAATTACATATTAAAAAATAACATACACTAAAACTTAAAAATATAAGCTTTAACAAAATTTAACATGTTCTAAATATTGCTGATAATGATACTAATAATTATAGTATAAACTAAGAATAATATATTATGAATTTATGACAATATAATTAACATCATAGTAATATATTCAATATTTAAGTTGTTTTAAAAATAAAGTAATCATTTCCAAAAACAATTTATACATAAAAAATTTTTTATTAAAGTGACGGAACACCAATTAGTAAGAGTGAGCAAAAAAATTGCCAGAAATGGAACAACAGGCATGTCCAATTAAGAGGTGTTATAATCTCACTGCCAGATCCGGGAATGCCAGAATCGGGAATAAACCTTAAATTTGACTTACATAACCATGTTCTGATGTGTAGATAACAATCTCAAACAACGGCGGTGCCACACTTTGTAGAAAGTGGTCAATTCCTGGCCTTTTTTTAAAGCGCCAACCTGTGCCGTACTGAAAAACAAAAATAAATTTAAATTAAAAAATATTAAGAATAACTAATTTCTGAAACTACTACAATAATTTCCATAACAACTACATGTATAAGTCATAATATCATATCTGTCTTGAAATGATGTAACATAATCACTTTTAAAATATTACAAATAAATGTTATATTACACCAGTATAAAGTGATAAAATAACACATATACATGTATACACAGTTTTTTTTTTTGGTGTTTTGTTTAACGATGCACTCAACACATTTTAACTACGGTTATAGCGTGGTCAGACATATGGTTATGTCGAGAGAAAAACCCAGTGGTTAGCTGACGGGGATCGATCCTAGACCGACCGTGCATCAGGCGGGCACTGTACCACTGGGCTATGCTGCCTGCTCTCTGTGGAATTAAATGTCTCGTCCACCATAACTTTTTCCAGTGTACTGTGATGAGCATTCATAGGTGCAACGATAAACCAAGTTTGACTGACCTAGGACTTATAGTTTGTGAACAATGCAACACAGCCACAGTCAGAAAAGTAATACCACTATCTCTCCTTTTTACTTCCTAAATACAAGACAATAAATGGTGTCAAAACAAAATGAGAAAAATATTATGACATATCTTGGAGAATGTACTTTTAGTTCTGTACTTCATAAATCTTAATTTAACTTATTTCAAGACATGTATAAAATTAAAATAATTTAATACACTGGTATGTGTAATGTATAATGGAATTTTTTTTAAAAGACAATATATTATGCTTATCATTTATTTAAAAACTATGATGACGTGGGGTGTTATTTAACTGACTAAAACTACTTGGGTATTATAAGGGAAATAACTGCTACATATAGACAAACCTAAAACTTTATTAACAATACAGCTAAAATCAGAATGAGAAAAAGCCTACAAGATTGATGAGTAAAGCTCATTCCAGAAATATATCTTAAAATATTTTTTTTAAATCAGGAATATATATAATAAAAATATTGCAAAACAAATTCTATGATATTTTGTTTTTGTTTTTTTTGTTTAACGATGCACTCAACACATTATAATGACGGTTATATCGGCGTCGGACATATGGTTATGTCGAGAAAAAAACCCAGTGGTTAGCCGACGGGGATCGATCCTAGACCGACCGCACATCAGGCGGGCACTGTACCACTGGGCTATGCTGCCTGCAAATTCTATGATATATGCAAATTTTATTTGCACAATGTAAAATATAATATTATTCTGTATAAAATGACTATTAACTAATTCTCATGCACTACAGCCCCTTAGGTGACCATGGTAACTAAAAATAACCTGAACACTTACTGTCCAGTCTGGATGCACGAGCACACCAGTCATTTCGAGAACGAGAGTATACCGTGGCTGAACATACGGATACTCTAAGGGATCAGGAAGCAACTTCTGACGAGATGGTTCTTGAATTTTCTATTAAAACAAACTGGCATGACAGAAATTAAATAAATATGTGGATAATTTTTATTTATTTTTTTGTTTAACGACGCACTCAACACATTATAAGTACGGTTATATCGGCGTCGGACATATGGTTATGTCGAGAAAAAACACCAGTGGTTAGCTGACGGGGATCGATCCTAGACTGACCGCGCATCAGGCAGGCACTGTACCACTGGGCCATGCTGCCCGCTAAATATGTGAATAAAGATACAAGTATAAAGTTTATAATCAATGATAAGCAACCATTTTATATAACTAGAAAAGCTGTGTAAAATTTTGTTAAAAATAAATTAATAATTAAAAACAATGAAAAAAGTACATATGGAAAATGATAAAACATTTTTTTAAACAAACTATATTCAAAATTATTACATTATTTATATTAACATTTGTTAGAAGACTAAATATTATACATCGTAATAAATGGCATACATTAATAGTGCTCAATGACTTTATTCCTGAATATAGCTGGGAAAAAAGTTATATAAAGTATATTTATATATATATAATATAAAATGTTTAAATAAATTAAATAAATAATTTTATTCAATATAAATACCAAAATATTACCTCTCTAAATATAGAAAATTCATTCATAGCTCTTTTCAAGTAAGCTTTGTAAGTTGGCACTGAAAATGTAACGAAAACAACTACAACATATGTACATAATTACGAGACTTGGTCAGAAACAAAGAACATCAGTTGATGACACAAAAGTTTAACCAATTCGTATTTAAGACGGTCACTTTTAATATATAAGCCTGGTGATTTATTTCTTTATGGTTGAAAATATTTTAATTAGACATGGTCCCTATGCCAGAGCTATCCCTGGTAAAGCTACATATATGTACACCAAGTTTGACACAATAAACAGGTATGATTATCAGGGCTTCTAGGTTATGGTAGCCCCACTCCCATGGCTAGTGATATTCAATGTTGGGCTAGTAAATAACTAATATTGTCATGTCCAATGGCTATTGAATTATTGTTTTTCAAATGTTGCAGTTTTGTCTATTTTGTAAATATAAATATCCTGCCCCCACTCCCACCCCCTAGTGTTAGTATTTTTAAGCTCTATATCTCCCTCTTTTAATAACATATCTGATTATTACTAGTATTTAGTAAAATTGTGTAATTATCTTAAGTAAAGTTAAATACTGTAATACAATTGAAAAGTGAAGTTAAGTATAGTATAGTAGGGCTAGTAAATTTTTAATCGTGGCTAGTAAATGTTTTAAATCACTGATCCCATGGCTAGTGGATTTTATAAAAATTCTGGAAGCTCTGATTATGATCTGTTCTCTGAGTGTATGACCCTTCAGGTATGCACATGGAGAATGGATGGATTCAGAGTAATACTAAATTAGGTCAAATGATAACAGATAGCACCATTCACCTCATCTTTATCAGTGTATGTTGGTTAATTCCTAATAAAC
>JAECMU010128565.1:0-11270 GCA_016106625.1 Dracogyra subfuscus
GTAAAAGCGCTGCCTGTCGGTGTACAGACACTGAAACTCTCTATTTAATCCTTCATGAACAAATGTTTCAAATACAATGGCATCTGCTCCCTGAAATCAGAACATTAATGATTGAATTAATACAGGTTGTGAAAAATACAACACAGTGATTGCCTAAACAGGTCATGAGAAAAGTTAACAAAGCTTTATCTGAAATAAAAGTAACAACAGAGAATTGCTAGTTACAAGGAATACCATCAGGAGTGCAGAAATGAAAAATATTTCACTAGCTCACTGGACTGGAACCAACTAAAATTTACTAGCCTGCTAGAATTTCTACTAGTCTACCAGCGTATATAACAATGTTATTGTTATATATATTATATTATAATTTAATATATGCGGTCTTCACTTCACCTGATGTCTATATGTATTTAATTATAAAAAAGCATTATTAAGAACACTTGGTAGGTTATCAGCATCATGTGGAATCTATAAAATTTGAAATATTCTGGTAAAGACTCAGTTTTTTCAAATTTCTGTCATATAGATTTACAAAATTAAAATAACACCCCTCAAGTATTTAACAAAACCATCTATTCAAAACATACTGACAACACATACTTTCATTGTAAACTAGCCATTTCTAGCAATGAACTTTGACTGGGTTTGTTTTTGGGGTATCAATCTTGTGCAGTTCGAAAATTCAAAGTTATTAGTCTGATACATGTATTGTTGTGGGGGTTCTGTTTTTTGTTTTTTAATTTAATGGTTTGGAATTTTGGTATGCCGAGTCAAGATTTGATGGAGAAAAATAATGACTGTCTGAAAAAGACAGATTGACTGGTAGCTGCATTTCTTAACTCATCAACCAGAATGTTTACTTGCATTTGGCAAGCGGGCAAGTATTTTCTGCACCCCTGACCATTAACACGTGGTGTATCACATACATTCAAACAAATGAAATATTACAGCTTCTTACCATTACACAGTATTTTAAAGCAGCATTTTTGGAATATTCTTAAAAATTAAATAAAATACGGGATGAACAGAAAACAACAAAAATGTCTGGGAAACTTTATTTATTTATTTTTATATCAGTTGGTTAACAACTAGATTGGTCTTTTTCACTCAGGTTTCATCAACTCTACCAACACAGTGTAACATTCTAAAGAAATAATTAAATAATTAAGTCATTTCTTAGGTTCTACATGTGCTGGTATATTAGTTTCAGAAACATTCTCAATCTACCTTGTGAATGAGACCAGCAATGTAATATTAATTCTCTTGTGTCATGCACAACGATTAACTCACAAATACTTGCTAACCATTTGTACATCAGATCACCAGCCAGGCTAATTACACTGAAACAGTGAAATCAATAGTTACCAGGCTGCTCATTGTTTATTCCATTAAATATACCATCAACTCAGACAAAAACAAAATGATTGTCTGACACCACAAGAGAATTTAATATTTAACTGGGATTTTCTGTCCTGTTTGTGTGAAGAGCTTAAAAGAAGAGAAAAAGAATGAATGTTTCCTTAATATGTAATTAGAGTCTATTGCATGCAACCGAGACAGTTTGAAAGAAATAGCCCACTGCATGCAATACTGTAGGTGATATTCTCTTTGATTAGACGCAAGATATGTTTAAGTATTTTTTCACCAGCAGTAGAACACTGGGGAATAGATTTTTTATATTTTGAACAGAATTCAATACAAAACAAAACGGTTATGTGTTAAAATTTTTAAATATTCAGAGTACCCACATAATTGAAATACATTACTGCAAAAAATGAGGGTAAGCTAAGATGGTTTGCATCAAAAGAAATGAAAGATGTTAACAAACGATTTAAGTTAACGGGTACAGTAACGGAATCCCAGTACCGCTTTGTAGTTTTACCAGCCCGGTCTCACTAATAAGTAACCTATACTGTCCCGGACAAACAACCCAGATAGATGTGGGCTAAGGACAGCATGCTTGAACTGTATAAACACTAAAATTAAATTGAAATAAAGTGAGAGGAATTATTGTGTAATGCACCCAGCATATCTTAGTCTTAGTAATTGGTTTAACGTGTCCATATACCACTAGGGTTTCGACCACACATATACCGAGTCCGGCCTCCGATAGGATCGGGGGTCTGACTGGGGACAGGGGTAACCTAATAAATAGGGTCAATTTTGAAATTTTGAATATTATCGTCAAAAATATAAAAAAGGGGGAGGTTGGGGTTAATATATTTTGGCTGCGCCTTTAAAGAAAAATATTAACATTCCTAACTTATATACATTATTAATATAATATAATTTCGACGCATATCTTAAACTACTGCTTCAAAATCTTGCTCTGGAAATAAAAAGTTTACAAATGGATGTACAGATGGACATACACATGGATGGATGGGTGAATAGACCACTAACTCCATACTATAATATGACCCATCAAAGACGGGCATATAAAAACGTTACCAAATATTTCTTTATTAGTTTGTTCACCAGAGGGTTATACTAAGTTTCAGAACAACTGAATCAAAATTGTAGAAGATAGACTTCAAAGGAAAGGTTGATGGACAAATAGGTGTTACATAGGTGGTGTAGTTTTAGTTTAATAAGACTTTGAGGTGAATGAAGCACCATTCTTGATTTTCTTGATATTCGGTAACCTGAAGAGCTGTTCTTCATTCATTTCAATGTCTGCTGTCAATGGGCCCCATTGGGCTATTTCTAACTCCAATCAGTGCTCAAAAACCGTTGTAACAAAGGCTGTGTTATGTTGCATATCAAAGATTACATGCTGCAAATCAAAAAGAGAAGCACACAAAGTGGCTGTAGAGGGTTTCTTATCTAATTATCTCTGCGGTCCTTAACCATAGATCGGACACTAAATAACTGTAATTAAAAATGTTCTGTGTGTATCATTAAATAAACATTTGTTTGTTTCTTTCCTTCAGCTAGTACTATGGATTAACAAGGTTCCACAAGTGTTTGAGATCTTTAATGTTTAGGAGTGCAATTTCTCCCCCAACTCCCCACCCACCTAACACCAATTGTTTTAGGAGGACAGATCCTTCCATCTTAAGTTTTTTTTTCAATCTCCTTTTAATATTGTTCTTTTATTCAAAATTCATATTTTATTCATTTCTACCAACAAGTACCAAAATGTAATAGTAATGTACATGTATTTGAATTTTGTAATTAGCCTCAGTGGCATCGTGGTTAGGCCATCGGTCTACAGGCTGGTAGGTACTGGGTTTGGATCCCAGTAGAGGCATGGGATTTTTAATCCAGATACTGACTTCAAACCCTGAGTGATGCTCCGCAAGGCTCAATGGGTAGGTGTAAACCACTTGCACTGACCAGTGATCCATAATTGGTTCAACAAAGGTCATGGTTTGTGCTATCCTGCCTGTGGGAAGTGCAAATATCAGATACCTTGCTGCTACTCGGAAAGAGTAAGCCATGATGTGGTGACAGCAGGTTTCCTCTCAAAATCTGTGTGGGCCTTAACCATATGTCTGACACCATATAACCATAAATAAAATGTGTCAAGCGTGTCGTTAAATAAAGCATTTCTTTCTTTGAATTTTGATTCTAATACTGTGAAATTCATTTCTACGAACAAGTACCAAAATGTAATAGTAATATACATTTATTTGAATTTTAGGAAATGGAACAGGTGCTTTACTGAAATACTGTGTTGAAAAGGAGAAAATGTCATCAGTGGATGAAACTATCTGCTGCAGGACACTATCAACATGTGTAACATGCCAGTGTCCTACTCACAGGGGCTACGATGGTGTATATTACAGGGTGTCACACATTGTGCAAATATAAAAAGGGCCAAGCCAGTCAGTTATAAATAAACCAAAATGTGACAAAATAATAAAAGTGCTAATTGAGGGTTTTTAGCATAAATATTCAAGATCTGAAATATCAAACTCACCTTAACAAAACATTCCTGTATGGAGCATTGCAAAAGAGGAACATATGTAATTGCTTGCTTTTTGACAAGCAATATTAATAATAACAAAACTGGATCTAATAACACTGTCATAGTAGTGTTATTTGAATTAGGAAGAATTTTATTTCTTAATTAGTTATGATGTACAGAAATATGATGTAAACAAAAAGAGTGCTTTGTGTTACAAAAACACCACACTGTAAATGTAGGATGTAGATTACCTTTTTTGTAACACTTAATGCTTACTATGTAGTTTGGTGCATTTGTGTATCAGTGAATGTCAGAGTTCCCATTGCATACCATATTACCGGTTGCAGGTTGATCATCTCTAAGCAAATATTAATCAATTATAACAAAATGATGACAGGTAGTCAGATGTTCAGACAGAAAACATTTTCCATTGATTTGCATTACAAGTCCAAAAAGTACGGTAGTCCATCTTCCCTCCAATTTTTTTCAAATAAATTTTCAAAATTTAAAACCCTTTTTAATTCCTTTTTTTTAAATATAGGGTGTATACCACCAAATCAAATCCCATAGACGACAATAGTAACATATGTGGCTAAAACTCCTACCTGCAGCGTATCAATCAACATAAACGCCACAGATATAAATACTACCACCCCTCACACTTCAAGTGATCCAGAGAAAATTGGGGGTTAAGCTGCTCGGTTCTGAGATAACGGGTAGCGTCTATGACTACCCTAGTTTCGCACAAAATTTGAGCACTTTTTTTTACAGGTACCCCATACATGTTTCAACCACAAGGCTACTTGACACATTGGTACTAGATGAAATACAATTGCATATTTTTTTTACCCAGATAAAACTATTATTTTTTACAAGCAACACACTCACATTTATAACCAATCACAGGACTTGTGGTGTTTGCTTCTCTATCAAAAGTTCGGTGCACCTCGAACTTTGACCCAGCCGGAAGTTATTTGCTTTAGTACTACCTATAGAGACTACAATGTATTATTACAAAAGAGAATTTATAATAGAAATAATCTGAAGTGTTTGTGACATCTCAGCATGCACAATACATAATATTAATCTTAGTGACTGTATAGGCACATTAAACTTATATTCTATTGAAATACAACTGAAAGGTTTAATTAGCACAGATTAATAAGTACAAGTACTTGTGGCAATAATTAATAAATACAAGTAGCAATAAGTACATTTGGATCTTTAAGTGAATCTGAAACAACAATACACATTTTTCAGCATGTTTATATTGATTTGTTAGCTGTATGGTATGTTGCTATAATAACCACTAACAAACAATATGGTCTATTGATTATCACCCGCTAACCACTTTTGTTTGCTAAGAAAAAACATACAGCTATATGTCAGTTTGATCTCTAATGATCACTTCAACAGACATAAAACTTAGAAGAATATGTAGTTTTTAAGAAAATAAAGGCAGTTGTTAGATTTATACTGAAACAAATACATGTATATAATGCAAAGGAAATGTGTTCATTACTTATTGATAGAGGTACAAATTCGCATGTACAAGTGATGTGAGAAACACAATCACACAATGAAAGCAAACAGTTACCAAGCTGTTTTCCACATAAACACTAGCTACTGGGAGAAACAGTGGGATAAGTCTAATCAACAAGCATTTGTACCACAGTGTGCTAACAGTAAATGTTACTCTTTTATCATCTTTTATCGCCCCCAAAAGCAAATATACCTGATTATATTTGTATTTTCCATTAGTTATATAACTAGGACAGGATTAGCATACATTTTTCTTTCAAGTAACATTTTCCATTATCAAGCTTTGCATTTATCCTACTTTGTTTCAAATTTTCAGTGGAAACTTTATTTTTATTTTATCACATTCAGTGGAAAAATACACGTACGCTGTAAGTGAAGTACCGGTATACTTAAATAGCTTAGAACCACATGCTTACTGATAATATGGAATATATTTTACCAAAGAACCACATGCTTACTGATAATATGGAATATATTTTACCAAAAATGAAAGCATGTGTATACTGGTTACACAACTCCTTAACTACATGAAGGGAAAATGTACTTCAGTGAAAATACACTTTTCAAATAGAAAGTGTCATGGAAAAAGTAGAAAGTAAGGTCTAATCATTGTGCTTCAACAATGGAACAAAGATGATCCAATTAACCTGTCTACATATAGTCCTCTCCATGACTGGTATACTGGAATGCTGGTATACTAGCCTCCAATCTAATATTGTATATATATATGATATATTTGTTTTCGTCTGTTAATTTTAAATTAGAATCTAAGCTGGAAGGTACATTAATTTTAGAGATAACATATGTTGATAATAATTAGATTTTGCTTTAACCTAATAATTGATAAAGAGTGTTTTTTTTACAACATTTTTTTAAACTTGCTGTCATGCATGGGTCAGAGTTAACCTTATTCTACAATAAGTCTAATAGAATATTTAGACAAATATTACTGGATCCTTGATATAAACAGACCTGTCAACATTCCTGGATTGTGCGGTATTTGATCAAGTCTCCTGTTCTACCACCGGGACGACATTTCTCCCAGAAGATTCTTCCGTAGTCATGTATTGACATTCAGTGTTGCCATATATATATATACACTTAAAACGGATCAATCCAACCTAGGTCTAATAAGACCTCAAACTTGTAAAATATCACCCCACAGGAATACATAATGCAACTAGCTATGACATGATTACACATGTCAAAATGTCCAGGCAATTCAATGAAAAGACCAATGAAACTATATACATGTATCAGGTAGGTTAATATATTTGTGCAGTAAAACATTGGTAACAAGAGTACACTTCATGGGATTATTTTTGTGCATTTAATAAATTTAGTTTTTGACATAAAGTTACTCATGGAAATGGGTATAATTCTAGTATATTTCACCTCCATTTGAATAAACTCCATTTGAATATAGCTATTGTTATATTATATATATTTTTAAAATATTTTGTTGACTGTATGTACTGGCCGACCCCTCTTCAAAGACTTAAGAAGTTGGCTAATACACTGCGATATACGGTCATAATGCACACAGGTGATATAAATCATGCAGGTATATACAAACAATACAGGTAAACAATGTAGTTCCTCCTACTCATTCCACTGTGCAAACCCTACAGGTGGACTGAACCCATAAAAATAGACTCCAAGTTTGGTTAATTTACAAAACTGTAACATATCTGGATAAAGTTACATTTAGAGAGTCTGTGATGTTGAAATGGCGAAAACACTCTAAAAATAGACTAGAGCTAATTTCCATAACCATTACTTCTCAGAGGTACATGTACTTGTGTTGTTTAGAATAATAAAAATTACATTTTGTAACATAAACACTTCTGATGGATGGAAATTGATATTTTAAACAATAAAATGTAAGTCAAGTCTGATTCCAATAATCAAAAATTGTTTTAATATTGACAAAATATGATGTAGTCTTTAAAAACTAATGTCTGTAACTTTAAACATTTAAACATAACCCACTTAATTTAACATCAGCACTGGAGATACTCAATACAAAAGCTGTCCAGCATGACTTTTCCAGTAAAGTGGACTAGACAAGTCTGATACAGGGACAGGTCATGTGACAAGAAATTACGTCTGGCTTAAATCTTAATGGTCTATTAAGGTCCAGTCAATTGTAATAATATGCAAATAGTTCCAAATAGTTAGTGCCGTGATATCATTCCCAGTCACATTAAAGACTTTCTAGAATTCTGTGGTATGATAAAATTAACAACCTTGGCATATCAGTAGCCAGTAAGCTTTTATAGTTATTGCAATATATTTTGTTATTAATTAAAACCCCCAAATGAATGTTTAACAAAAGGACAGATAAATTATCATATATATTCTCATCTCTGTCTTCATTACATATTTTAAATATTTTCTGTAGATGACAAAACTGATACACAACAAAGCAAAGCTGGGATAACAAAACAATAATTTCAGTAAACTATACATATACAAATGTGCAAATGCACGCAAAATACAACATACAAGGTTACCAGGTAATACCACAAAGGGCTTCTGTAAATTGACTGACCTTTTTAGGAAGTGTTCTATTATCATTAATAGCAGTCAGGAAATACTGATAAATATACTTACTCAACATGTAATTTAATATATAAGAAAAGATAATAACTGTTTTAAATGTAATTAAATGCAAAAAACCCCAAAACAAACATTACCGGTATACCACAGGAGAAAAAACCCCACAAGGGGTAAAATATACTAGGAAATCAATCTAATTAAAATTAGATCCACTATTACATGTGGATCTAACAGCAGCCAGTTGAAGCTCATGTCCACCAATCAAAACCTTACTTGCAGAATCATGCCAGCGATTTAAAAAATAATTTGAAAACATTCCAAATTTTCCTGAGGGTATACGACATATTTTTTGAATTTATAAGCTCCCAAATAACATTATAAAAGACAAAGTGTGATTGGTCAATATTTAAATTTACAGATGAAATGTTACCTGGCCATTTGAGCATACTCAGTGTTGTTAGCAATTTGACTAAAATTAGTTCTACTGGTCTAAATAAGGTATTCGTAATTCACATGAAACATGTCGTGTACGCTCAGAATAATTCAGAATGTTTTCAAATTATTTTTACATCGCTGGCATGATTCTCCAAGAACATTCCCCCTCCAAGAACATTCCCCCTCCAAGAACAATCCCCTCCAAGAACATTCCCCCTCCAAGAACAATCCCCCTCCAAGAACATTCCCTCCTCCACACTTTTGTTCTAGAATGTAGTCTGAAATATTTTTTAAATATATACTTTCTTATGACTGTTGTGTAGGGATGTCTCCTTGTGTGAATATTTCCCCATCCCACCATGCACTCCCAAATCCTCATGCAAATGTTAAACAATGTCAAGCAAGTGAAATATATATAAAATATGTAATTTTCTCATGACTGTAGTGTAGGGATAATTCCTATGGGGTACATTTCCTAAATTATATTCACACATATTCACATATAAAATATATAGTTCTCTCTTGGCTAAGTGTGGGGATTCTCTTAGGGAGTACATGTATGTTTCCAAGGATATTGGTCCCCAGGGGAAATGTTTCCTATGAAATACACCCCCCATATTGTCATGCAAAGGGGTTTATTTCTTGGAAGATTATTTCTACAAAATATACTTCAAGAAGAATAGCATTAAAACTCATATAAACACATATTAACTCTATACCAACTTGAATAAATAAAAATTGCATTAAAATCCAAGTATAAATAATGTTTCTTAACTAAAATATATCTTTTATCTCATATTATGTGGGGCCACAACAACATTATTCAATCAATATTAAAGTGATTTATAAACTGAACAACATTATTCAATCAATATTAAAGTGATATATAAATTGAACGTGTATTGATAACCGTCCTGTGGTACAGGATTGTATTGAGGTAACCATGATGAAATTGATCAAGGTTTAGAACACACACTCATTTGTGTTATGTTGCTAAGAGCACACCGACATTTCTTTCAAAACAACGTCTGACATGTAAGTACTGCATTGACTGTCGAATATTTACACAAAAGAAGCAGGAAGAACTTGGGATTTACATGGGCGTTGCTATAAATATATACACGTACACAAATACTTGCCATACATGCAGCTGCTACTCAAAGATCCTTATATAAATATGTTATCAAGTAGACCTATATAATACTTGTATATGTGAAGAGTTCTCTTTAATAATATAATTTATTAAATGGGTGTTTTCATATTGCTCATGTCCAAGGGCCAATACAACTGTCGAAGGACCTGTAACATTTAATTTAATTGCATTTAATGACATTTTTATTAATTAACTTCTACTGGAAATTAGGTTTAAGGTATTTCAAGTATTATTTTAGATAAAGCTAGACTAAAATGTCTATTTCAAACTTTCTCCCAGTTTATTTGTTTACAAAAGACTACTTTAGGTCACATACATGTACCACCATTAAGTATTTCATGTAATTCCATGTACTTTTTATGTCAGAATTACTCTGTTAAAAGTACAAGACTATCGAGAGGGTCATGTGACTACTAATTTTAGGGAGTGCTCCTCAACTGACAAGTACTGTGTAAAAAAATCAACATAGATCGACCATGAAAGTTTTCAATTATTAATGGCCCCTATGACTGACCAATCCCTCGCGTTGTTGTTATACAAGTGGCACCATACCACATACTTGAACAGTTGTTATCAGTTAGTACTACATACAACAAGTTACTTCAAACCAATGGGTTATTTAAACACTACAGAGATCAACCTATGTATAATAATCAAAAAAAGATTTTAAAAAACATATTGGAATTTTGTAGTATTTGTTTTATGACCTAGGAACTATTTCTTAAACCAGCCTAGGTGTTGGAAGATGGAAACAATAGGGGGGGGGGGGGGGGTTATAAGTTATATATTTGATTTTCATCTGGGAGATGCATTACCATGTAAATTTGAGGAGCAGTGCCTTCAGCTTCTGACACCTATGTCCAGTATCAATACGGGATGTTGGGGCCATAAACTATGTGCAGTTTATTGTGTTATGCAGTATAAAATAACCAACATGAACACCTAAAGGACCATATACCTGAATATGCTATATTTTATTATTTTTTGACTAAAATATATGCATTTTGTTTTAGTGGCAATTTAAATTACCACAATGTTGTTGTCTGCTAAATCCCAATTCACTGAAATATATTCTAAATGGACTATTACCAAAACATTTTCTCACATCAAAAAACAAACACAAATTTCTTAAAGGAGTGTCATGGATAAATATAAATGTTACTGATGACAATTTACAGGATAATTATGACACAGAAGGAAATTAAACTCTGTGCTCCAAACAAAATGCTTAGTTGTGACTGACAATAACGATAACAAATGTACATGGAGGATAATCATTTCACTTTTTAATAATTAACTGTTTAAAAATTGAATCTTTATAGTGAAATTGCATTGGCAATAAACAAAAGTATTATTTTCATGAAACAAGTAAACAGCAAGTAAGGAGCTCACATCAAGAGCCCATGAGCACGTAAATGCTAATTGTGTTGTCTTGGCCCAATATGAATTGTATGATATAGAGCCCTTTGGCAATGTGTTAGGGCTAGTTGATTAATCATTTATTTTAACACTTCTAGAATAGCAACTTGGTCATTTTCAAAAAGATGCCGTCAGCAATAACATTTGACCTAAATTATGTACATGTATTATACAACATTCAGTCTAGACTAACAAAACACGGACAAGTTAGGGACAAGAAGTGCAAGAGTCTGAACATCCATT
>JAECMU010128592.1:0-17192 GCA_016106625.1 Dracogyra subfuscus
GAAATTATATATTAAGTTTTGGATAGAGACTATAGAATTTCATTTACAAATGTTGCAAAACTCTGAAATAGTCCAGAATTATGAATAAATGTTGAACATTTCATCTCTGTATGATCTATAATTTGGTCTCCACTTTCACAAACGGTACTGATTGTGTTTGCACTTCCTATATTTAGGAATGGTGGGAACAGAATGTAGCTCAGTTTTTAAGTTCTAGCCTGAGTTGCGATGGGTTGAAGGATCGATTGCCCTTAATGGACTAGATTCATTCCCTTCCAACCAGTGCGCCCCATGACTGGTACATCAAACATTAGCCTGTCAGTATGGGAAAGTCTGTAATAGCAGGTTTCCTCTCTCTTAACCAAGTGTCAAAATTACCATATATATTATTCTGCTTTTACCCTCTTGCCCTCCTCTAAACAGAATGAATATATACTAATGGAAAGAAGGATCACACAGATAACAACCAGAAATAATGATTGCATCAAAAATCAATTGATATTGTCAGAAGTAGACTGGTAACATATAGGTAGCACATTCAACACTACGGACATTCAGTCCCACATTACAACTTTACTATGCTAGTAGTGAATTAAATTTGGTCTACAGTTTGATGTGTTCCCTTATTTCTTTCCATCAGTATACATACTTCACAATGAACTATAAGGGATAAGCAATCAGCTGATAAGAATGAGAAACCGTTTAACAACTGTGGGTAGGTTAAGGCTACTACACGGTCTTCTCTCTCACTAACCACTAACTAACCCTCTGTCCTGGACAGACAGCCCAAATAGCTGAGGTGTGTGTGCTCAGAACAGTATCTGAACGTTAATTGGTTATACGCATGGACATAAACTCAGAGGCAGATCAAAAGGGGGGCCCCTAAATTTTGCGATAGTTATATATTTTTTTTATTATATTAAAAAAAAAAATGTTTTACGATCCCCCTCCAAACATCCCACAAAGTTCCCTTGGCATTCCATCTCATGTCACTGCCCTCTCCCCCAAAATTGATTTTCTGGATCTGCCACTGAAACTACATGAAATGACACATGCAGTTAATCTGTCTGTAGTCAAAATAGCTATTATTGCATGCTATTGTTGCATGGTATTGTGGTCTATTAGAGTACACCGTGCAGCCCAATACCTCTGACTTCAGCACTCGAGGTTTCTGTTAGGGTTACCTCTACCCATTGACCAGTCCAGCTTGGGTGTTCCCAACAGAAGCCAAAGCTCCTGGCATAGCTCTCTGGGTCACTGAGACATAAAAGCCCCCTCACCTCATCAAGGAATGGACTACGAAGGGGAGCCCCTGTCTGTAATTACATTTAATATGAGTGTCTCTAATTAATCTACCTCTAGCTGGTCAACCAGTTGTAGCTCCAGTCCCATCAGATTGTCCCACAGGTCCGAGATCTTCAGTTGATAGACGTTTAACACGGAATCCAGTGTCGTGTCTGACAAGTGCAACAGCTGCTCAAACACCTACAACACACAGAGACATTAATGAAACACTCCATTTCAAATGGCCAATAAAATATTTTTAAAACCTCAAAACATTACAGAGTTATACGAAATAATCATTGTAGTTTAAAAAAATTACAGTAAATTAAAGCTTGATTCAATACATTCCTGTGATGTTAAAAGTCACACATTTCCTTGTTAAGCTTTTAGTATGAAAATTACTCTCCATGGTGTAGCTAAAAACAAAGATATACGGACTATAATTGTTCTGGATATTGCCAGTTTTAAAAACATAACAGAATGTAAAAGCTTGATATATGCTTTTAATGAAGTGGCAACAGTGGGTCGTTAACCATATGTCTGACACCATATAACCGTAAATAAAATATGTTGAGTGGGTCGTTAAATAAAACAATTCCTTCCTTATTCCGACAACACCTTACCTTCTTCTTTTCGTCCATAAACGTGTCAATGATCTTCATACCAGTTGTCTTGTTTTCCGACTTGGCCTCCTCCACGCACTCCCAGAAACTACTAACCTCTTCCTTTCTCTTGTCGTTCTCTTTTAGACCGTATTTAAAGATTTCCACACACACAGCATTAAACTTCTTTTCAAAAGTGAATGTGTGTTAAGGTTCCACAAACATTTATGAAAAACAAATTACAACAACAATTTCGAATGTAGGCTAGTTTGAGAGTGCACATAAACAAGCTATTAAAGTAACATACCCTAGTTTTAAAAAATGCATGTTTGTCTAAGAAATACAGGTAATGATTAATGAGACATGCTCCAGTTATTTTTGATGGAATTTCCATATTTAAACATCACAGATTTTATATACCTTCTCTCTTGTTATAACCATATTCAAATGTGTGTTGCAGGTTTGAAGACTAACTAAATTTAGTGTCCATTTTTACGGGCTGAAACGAGGGTCTGTGCCTTTAAGACTGAAATAATCCATAGACCTTTAAAACTGTTAAAAAAAAAATATATTAATAATAGTTTTAACATATGTCAGAGGTCAGGTTAAGATGAAAAGAAATATATTTTCTACAGCTATGTACACTGGTTTTGTATAACATAACATTTTTAAATTGAATTAAATTAACCATTCATTTGTCCACTTTTCTTTGATATCCAATACCTAATGTTTTGACTATAAAAAAGGTATTGTTAATCCCTCTCTTCCCATCCCATCTATTCATCCTTCCTCCCCATCCCATCCATTCATCAGTCCATCCATTCATCTGTCCATCTATCAATACAACTTTCTATCCATCCATTTCATTCATTCATTCATTCATTCATTCATTCATTCATGTTTTTGAACACCTTTCCAATAAATTTATTAAAATGTATATGAGTGTGGCACATACACTTGCAACACACCTTTGAAGCAAATTACATTGCTTCCAGCTTCAAAACTGTCATCAACCAACTTTCTATTCTACTAAACATGTGCACCAGTCTGACTAACTTATTTAACAATATTTCATTAACATCAAACTCAACAAATACATGAAAAGGATATTCGTCGACCATCTCTTTAACCTGAGGCATTGTGTTGAGCTTCTGTCCTTCAGAATCCTCGGCATACATGCTCTCAAAGAGGCTGGAATCATTCAAGTGCTCCACATAGGCAGCCTGCAGGGGAGAGAAAAAAGGATAAGAAAGTATAAATATGGACAGAAAGGAAAATCAAGATCTGTGAATGTGCTGTGAATGTTCACAAGATTTTGAGCTAAGTAATGATGATACAATTTAATCATGGAGTTGGATTTAGTCATTTTTTTTAAAAAGAAAAAAGAAATGTTTTATTTAATGACACATTCAATGCATTTTATCTATGGATCTATGTGTTAAGAACTACACAGATAATGAGTCAGGAAACCCAGCTGCTGCCAGACCATGGGCTACTCTTTTTAAATTAGCAGCAAGGGATATTTTATATGCGTCATCCCACAGACAGGATAGCACATACCATGGCCTTTGATATACCAGTCATAGTACACTGGCTGGAGTGAAAAATAGCCCAATGGGCCCACCGACAGGGATCCTCCTATACAATTTCCTGCATACACCTGCTATTTGTAGTATCATGAACAAAGATACCTTGTGCAGTTCAAGTTCCTTAGCCTCTCTCTGTTGTCTTTCCATGCGTGCTTCCTCTTTTCTATCATTATCCAGGCGTTCTTCCATGCCTAATTGATATTTCTCATATGCGGCATTCCTCTGTAAACATATAAAATATATATATACATTATTATTAAAACATACACAGCATTTCATTTATAAAGTTAGCATCATGTTAGAATTTATAATGGTTTCACATTGTCACCAACTGTAGATTAACACTATTTGTATTTTTGTACATAATAATACAATTAACACAGTACTGTACTGTAATAGAAATAAGCAGAAGTTTTCACTAGTTCACCAGACAAGTATGTCTACAAACCTACTTAGCGGGCAGCACAGCCCAGTGGTACCGTGCCCGCCTGATGCGCGATCGGTCTAGGATCGATCCCCGTCAGCTAACCACTGGGATTTTTTCTCGACATAACCATATGTCCGATGCCGATATAACCGTAATTCTAATGTGTTGAGTGCGTCGTTAAACAAACAAACCTACTTGTTCACCAACAAGGTTTCTGCCAGAGGGAAAAATGGGTAGGGCACCATACTCAATTTTTTTGCAGATTTGTTTTTTTAATTAATCTTTTGACAACATTAATAACTCATCATTATTGTATGATTTTCTTCACCATAACCATTAATCCATTTTCTTTCAGTCGACTGTGATTGCATTCATCACAAACATTGTAAATATTTAATTCCACAGTGCATTACCGAAAAATGTCTTTCTGACAGAAACGCTGACCAATTTTTTCACATGTCCAAATAAATGGTATGTTTTATTCAAGTACAAAGATTGATGATTTGATGACTCGAAATGAAACTGCACTGAACATTTTTACTTGTCCATTAGACAACCACTGAGGTACATTGTGCTTATCTGGGCAGATTTTCCCTTGTCAGGACAAATGACAAGTGTGTATTTCGAACACTGAATAATATGTCCTGAAACGAAATTAAATAAATAAAAAAACCAAAGCAAGAGATACTCACAGACTGTTCATCAATGAGCCGATAGTCGAGAAATTCGAGGTTGGGTAGATAAGCAATAACTTTCATCTTGTATAACTCCATCTCCTCAAACTGATTGCCACTCATGTTCAGCGTCTTCAGTTTCTTGAACCTCCGCAGATAGCCCAACTAGTGGGGAATAAAACAAAAATTTAATGGTGAAAACAGACACAACCATAACAAATAACAGGACTGAATTTACAAATGGTGTTACAGTGAAACCCCTATAAACTGGACACCCTCGGGAACAAGTAAAAAATCCAGTTTTAGAGGTATTTGGTTTAGAGAGGTTCTTTTCTGCACATATATTTAAAAAGGGACCATGAAAAACACCCGGTTTTCAGGGAATTCCAGTATACAGAGGGTCCAGTTTTGAGAGGTTTTACTGTACTTGAATGTTTATTTTAAATGTGTTTAAGTGTTAAATACAGACAAAATATTATATGTGTATTGATACTACTAAGCAATCATATATCATATAAATAATCATAATACAAATATTTAATATTATTAACATCATTTTTTTTTTCAAAGATGTGACAATAGTAAAAGATCTGCTGTTATTTTCTGCTGTCCACAACTTGGCACAACATGAACCCGTCTAAAAAATGTTAGTTTTTTCCTCCAATAAGGCCAACCACAGCATATATATCTGTGTGCCTAGGGAATTGTTCCTAAAGGAGAAAATAAAATCGGGGAACTGTTCCTGAAGGAGAAAATAAAATCAGGGTCCCCAACCCGGAGACTACCATATTTGTGTCTGGGGTCAATAAACTTAAAAATAAAACAGAAAAAAAGGAAAAGAAAATGAAGCAATAATTCAATAAAAATGTTGAGTGTATTTAATCAAATTACTGTTCTAAAAACATACATCCTTTTCGAGTTCTTTGAGGTTATTGTTGCCAACAGAGAAGATGTGAAGGTTGACCAGCATATCCATGTTCTCCACACATGAGATCCGGTTGTTGTACAGGGTAAGGTCCTCCAACTTTGTCAGCTTGTCCAAACCCTGAATGGCCTCAATGTTGTTGAATGACAAATCTAAAACAATAGGAAATAATAATGGCTTTTAAATGAAATGTCTAACAAAATTTGAAACCCTATCTGAATAGCAATTAATTCTTCCAATGTAAAAATAAATGTATAATAATAAATATATGATTTATAGAAACAGTACCACATAGTACAGTTATTAGGTGGGTTTTTTTATTAGTTGTTAATAATATCATGTCTAATCTAATCTAATCTACTCTAAAAAGGTCTTTATATGCATGTTCAGAGCAAGCTGTTGTAGTGCATGTCTATCCTGAGCACAGAGACCGGCCTTGGTCGGATCCCTCCGTCCAGGACAGGAAAAAGGTGTGGGGGGGGGGGGGGGGGCGGTAGAAGACACCTGCACTGGCAGATGCAAGGGAGCACCAGCAGTCCAGGAACTGGTGGCAGATGGTGAAAGCTGGGGCTATGGAGTTTTGGATATCCAGCAGGATTAAGCCGAAAGAAAAAGGTGCGCAATTTCCGTGAAGGAATTTCGGCGTAATTTTGATGGTCGTTCTAAATGTGAAAAACGAGGAGAGCTAGTAGGTTTTGATTCTTAGTGGTTCGAGAGTAGCTCTTTATATAATAATATCATGACAAATTAAATCCTATTTATTGTGATGGCAGCCGTAAGACTAGGAATTATAAATATACTTATAAGACTGAGCCTTCTAACATTTTAAAAAATATATTTCTGCTTTCTTACATTTGTTAAAAATAATATACTAGTATAAAGTATTATTAATATAATTCTAATATTTAATTTACATCTATTCCATTTATATTCTCCAAATTTTATATTTTGACAGCTGGGATGATTGATATTCCCAGTTCTGTGTATGCTTATGACTTTTAACTACCAGTACATTTAAATATAGAAAAATAAGCCTACTTTGAATTTTTTTAGTTGAAAGATTTTTATAATGAAGCTTTTCTCAATGTAGCCTACTTATTTATGCAAATATTTTGTAGCTTCCTAAAACTTTACCTTGTTTGCCTATGTTAAAATAGTACTAATAGTATATAAAAAACAATTTACAACAGGCTTACCAAGCCAAACAATGTTCACCAGCAGATCTAAACCTTCAATCTTCTCAATAATGTTATTATCTAGCTGCAGTTTCACCAGACTCGTAAATTCCCATAAATTATCTATCTTCAAAATATCTGAAAATAAAAATTAACAACACAATAAATTGTAGGCATATTGTAGCAAAGTATGAGACATCTTTAGCTGTATAAAATTGGATTCAGTTTTTTCATGTTGTTTGCCCAAAAGACTGGGAGGGCTAATATAAAACATAATACTTACTGCAGACATAATTAAGCTACAAGATACAAGGTAACAAAACAGCTGTGATACACTTATTGAATTACAAGAAGCTAAAACATGGGAACAAAAGTGATTTATACCTAACATTCATCAGTCTTTACATTAAATTTGAAAGGAGGAAGTTGGTAGAAGACGGCTAAAAGTACTGAACCTGTGAGGTGTATAACGTGTAAGTATGACATGTATGGTAGGGGATTGTGGCAGCAGGTATAGGTGCCAAATATTAACACTTGTAATACAATAAATATTCACCAATGCTCTTAACATTCTTACTACTGGATTAATTTGAGACAAAAACCATGTTAAAGGGGTATATGCTTTTAGCTTTTACTGACATATTTTCACTTTAAAATTCTATAAATATATAAAATAATATTCATGTATGAAAAGTTAAGTATTATATTCGTGGGTTTTCTTTAATGAAATTTCAGAGTAGCTAATTTTGTTTACATGTTTACTTCTGTGCATTTGTGGCCAGACATTCATATTTACTGCCTTTATTCCCAATCACTGTGCTGTACTGACTATGACCTTTTTTTGGAAATGTACTACGATTCATATCCCAATATTTGCTAATTTTTGTTGTTGGTAAAATGATCAAATTTATTATCAAATTAGCTATGACCATCAGCTATCAATTCCACAAACAATATTTAATCATTTTAAGTCTCTGTCAAATCTATTTCGTGTTTTATTATTTCTGATCAGTCACAGGTGCAAAAATGGTGGAAAATATTAATTAGTCAATGTGCTGCATGTGGCTTGTGTGATGTCATACGAGATATCTCGCCTGCAGTAGTCAGAAGGTTAAAGCAATATCCACAAAACATTTCATTTATGCTTACTTTTAAAGTCAAGCCTCAGTGATGTCACCTCTACAAAATCAATCCCTTCTGTTTTAGCTATCTTTCCTGCTTCATCTTTGGGTCCTTGTTCCTCAACTGCTGCCTGGAGCATTTCCTCATCAATCACAGAGGGCTCCACAGTGTCATAAAGTCGACTCATTTTTACAGTTCTGATAAATCAACCACAACCTCTAAAAAAATGTTCTGAAAATACAATATTTAATATTTGTTTTAAAAACAATTATTTTCGTGATTAAAGTACATTAACTGAGTTCTGCAAAGTGGGTCCAATATTAATTTCTTCTATTTGGGGGTGGGGGTGGGGTGGGGTGGGGGGGGGGGGGTGAGCACTGTAGGTATTGTCTTCAGTTTAATAAAAGCAAGTTGAGAATCAAGGTAAGTTGGAAGGGCACCATGGAAAATGTTTCCTCTTAACACAGGGTTTCTGCCAGTGGGTAAAATGGGTATGGCGCCATATCCAAACTCTTTATCATTACTGTACGATTTTCTTAATCCTAAACCTAACCCATTTTCTTTTGGTGGGAGGCTCCCCATACCCACTATTAATTCAGCACACACATAATAAATATTCAAATTCATAGCCCCATGCCCACAAATTTGTTTCTGGCAGAAACACTGAAAGAAGAGCTTGAAAGCAACTTATTAAACTATCAAGTTTCCTGAGACAAAGATAATTTCACTCTATAGGATGACACATTGGAAAAAATATGTCAAAATATCTACATTTTATGATCTGAAGCAGAATACTAAAACAAATTCCCAAATTTAATGACTTTTTTTATTGAAACTTTGTTTATCACATCTTCAAAATCCTCATTTACAATTAACGTTTTCACAAAATCAGCTTGTTTGAAAATTACCCAATTTTGTTATGCTTTACTTTTGTCTCAAGTGAGACTCAATACATGAATACTTCCACACTCACAATATTTGCCTGCAGGCTAAAACATATTCAAGCAATACTGTTAAGTACAACATCACACTGTGACAAGTATTGGTGTTTTTTTCTTCGATTTCTTAACAACTGCATTATATTATCTATTTGTTGTGTATACAAGTAAAATTGATGCGAATTTGGGACCCCATCGAAATTACAGTGTCTGATAACAAGTATCGTGTCCGTAGTCACAATTATAGAAAATGTATTAATTAAAATGAAGTGTAATATAACAAACCTCTGACAACAGGCAAGTGTTAAATAATAAATTGCATAATCGTTATAAAATTAACATAATTGCGTATTTTGACACCACTTCTAATTAATTTAACATGACCATGAATGGCGTCTTGTTGATATGGAAACTAGTACTTCCGTATTTATTTGATTTCGGCAATTCCCGTATATTAACGAACATTACCGAAAGTTCAATGCATTACGGAAGTGACGTAATAAATCTAGGCAAAAATGGCGACCTTCTTTGGACACGGAAATCCATTATCAACAACAGTGGGTCAACTTATAGGTGTGTAATAAAAAAAATCATGCAAATTATACTTTTATTTAGAAATCAATACATGTTGTTTACGTTGAAAGCAATGACACTGCTTTGTTTACACTATATGTCATATTTTCTGACGATAATAAAATGTGAAAATGGCAAACGGGCACAAGTTACAACATCAACATCGCTGACATTTTTTCTATTTTAGTCAACCTGTCATGTTTTGTTGTTTATAGTGACTTTAAAAAAAATAAAAATCAATTATAATGGTATATGAAATAGCCATTTGAATGAATGTTGCTGATGTACTGGTTTACAGGCGCCAATTTTGGAATTGGATTAACAATAAATAAACATCATAATCAGTTGTTCAGCCAGTCAGTGTCCCAGATTACATTCACTGATTCAGGTAATAAAACACAGGTAGGACCTACAGTGCAGGCAAAAGGAATGAATTACATTTTGCCATTATACTAAATCAAATCAAATACTTTCCAGTCAGTTCATGTCAAAAATAAACAACCTGAATTTTAAAACTCCTTTTAAGGTGGACAACAGTCACTTTTTTTTACCCTTGTTTTGGCTGTGTATACAATAAATAAAACATATCCAACAGTAAACTTTTTATATGGTATATTTGATAACAGGTACTTTTTATTTATTTCGTCTTTTAAAACTTAAAATTTATATTTTGTCCAGAATTAAGAAAACAAAAACAAGTTGTCTGCTTGTTATAGGAATTTGACAGGGGTCAGGGCTTCTAGATTATGGTAGCCCCACTCCCATGGCTAGTGATATTCAGTGTTGGGCTAGTAAATAATTACTATAACTAGCCCAATGGCTAGTGGAAAAAAAAACTTTGTCCAATTCAGCATTAACATATTTTGCAAATATGAATATCCTTCCCCCTCTTTCCACCTCAATCTAAGTTTGTTGAAGCTCAGTCTCTCTTGAGGTGACATATTTGATTATTACTATTAGTAAAAATAAAATTGTATTTAAAGTGGGTCTAGTGAATATTTAATCATGGCTAGTACATTTTTAAAATCACTGATCCCATGGCTAGTGGATTTTTCAGTTTATATTTTAATGTGTCAAAACATAATAATGTAGCTAATTTTGAATTTGAATGATATTCCAATGACGTCACTTTGCATCTCCTTACAATAACCATAGACTGGGTACATGGTGTTTTCTTTTTAAGAATGCTGGAAAAATTCCAATGCAAAATAACTATTGAAAATGTTTTGTTTGAACATTACTAATGCACCTGAATGTGTTTGAAGAAAATCTTGTGAATTCAAGTGAAATTATGGTAAGATATGCTATACTTATTGTTTACAAAGCCAAAACAAGTGTGCGAAAAGTGACTGTCGTCAACCTTAGTAAGCAAGTGATATCCATCAAGTAAATAGAAAAAGTCTTTGATTTTAAATATTCTGTAAATCATGGAATTAATGCGAGCAAAATATTACTTGTGTGCAAAAAATGTGTCTGAAGTATCAGCAAAATAATTAGTTGACACAATTATATTTTTAACCTATGTCATCAGGTCTAGAAAACCCCCAAAACAAATGTGTATATGTTAGAATTGCTAATTTATTTCATTAAAAAGTAATCATGTAATGAACACAAATGTAAAAGAAATGTATTCTGGACTTGTAAGTGAAATGAACAGTCCATTAATTAGTGTTGATAATAGTTAGATATGTACATTGTTACTGTACACCTTGTCATTTCTGTAGTGCTCTGCATAAGAAATACAGAAAATTACTATCGACGAACACAAATGGATTGCTTCCACAGGTTTGATCGTCAAAACTAATGCCAAAGTCCTGCTAATTGTTCAGTTGATGTGGGCTAAAAGAAAGAAAGAAATGCTTTATTTAACGACACACTCAACACATTTTATTTACGGTTATATGGTGTCAGACATATGGTTAAGGACCACACAGATTTGAGACGAAACATGCTGTCGCCACTTCATGGGCTACTCTTTCCGATTAGCAGCAAGGGATCTATTATTTGCGATTCCCACAGGCAAGATAGCACAAACCATGGCCTTTGTTGAACCAGTTATGGATCACTGGTCGGTGCAAGTGGTTTACACCTACCCATTGAGCCCTGCGGAGCACTCACTCAGGGTTTGGAGTCTGTATCTGGATTAAAAATCCCATGCCTCGACTGGGATCCGAACCCAGTATCTACTAGCCTGTATACCGATGGCCTAACCATGACGCCATCGAGGCCGGTTGTGGGCTAAAACTACATGTAAAGTTAAATCTGGGAAAACAACTCATCATTTTTTATTTTGCAGTGTGATCTTTAAAAGTTGCATTTACCAGATGGATTAATAAAAAATTTGCATTTCAGTGTGTATCTGTCTGCATTATTTTCATGATTTACAGTAATATAATTTAAAGCATAAATCGAAAAAAAACCCAACTTTTTTTTAATCTGTAGTCACGCAAATATACGAGGAACATATTCCGTTTACATCGGGGGTGAATTTTCATTAACACTGGTTGACCTAGAAGTAGGTCAACCTTCACCTTCATCTTTATGTTGGTGCAATTCTATGTTTCCTTTTTTGGTTATCATTACATACAAAATAACACTAAATTTGAGTATATTTTGTTTATAAATTTTAGTTTTCAACGACTTGACAAACTAATTGTGTGCTTGCAAGAAACAATGTACATCGTATTTTTATGTAACCATATTTTACAGAAAAAGCCACAGATGGAACACAGCCGTCAGAAAACTGGGCTCTGTTTATGGAAGTTTGTGATGTCATAAATGAAACGGATGAAGGGTGAGTCATTCTCATTTTACTAAAACAACCTTTAACGTACATAGGTGTAGATTACCTTTTAACACTATAACTTGATTTGAGTAACACTTCTCAAAACGACGTATGGCCAGGTTGCCAAATGCAACCAATGTCATGTTTGGGCAACTTAAATAGTGAAAAATAATGTACCGGTAGTTAGTCGCCCAGATAATATTATCTTCTTTAGAGCTATAACATATGAGCCACTATTAATATTTGTATTTCATATTAAAATCTTGCTCGTAGTTCGCTTACCATAATTTGCTAATATGCAGTATTATATTTTGGGCCACCATATGTTATGGCAAGTTTCAAACGCTGATAAGTAGATATTTCTCTTGTTTCAATAACAAAAAATGCATTGTTTAATTTGTTTGGATTTCATTGAAGTAAAAGTATCAGAGCATATAATTTTGAAAGCATATTTTATTTATAAAAGGAAGTATTAAAAGAAAACCTTGCACTGTTTATCGGAGTGTGCCATAATGCATGTATACCTACATGTACATGTATTTCTGCATGTTAATTTTCATTGATAGACCCAAGGATGCTATCAAGGCCATCCGGAAACGTCTGCAGCAGAATGCTGGCAAGAACTCGACCGCTGTTATGTACACTCTCACAGTAAGACAAGTTGAACAATATCACTTAGTCGGGGCTAGCTCTTGGTCAGCAGAAAATGTCGCCAAATTATCTATTAAACCCAGTTATTTTCTAACAAAATATAAATTAATACTTGAAATTATTTCGTCAAATTAAAATAAAATTTGCCAGTTGTTTCTAAAATTCACAGTTGGCGAATTTGGTGAATGCCAAAGCTAGTCCTGGTAGTGTTTTTTTGGTCTTAATTTTTTTCTGATTAATTCCATTGCAAGGAAATCTGAATATTTAATTTTTGTCAAAAACTTGTTAGTTTGTTTAGCAACTCTTCTAGAGCACATTGATTTATTAATTATTTGGAATCTGGATATTGGATGTCAGACAATGGGTAATTCAAACACACAGTCATGCCTGCCATTAGAATGAAGGGATCTTTTATATGTACCTTCCCACATCCCACAGACAGGACAGCACATATGTGTATTATGTCCTAGGATATACTAGGCTTGGGGCATTGGATGGAATAGGGCAAAAAACCAATTAGAGATTGCAGTGTTTGAAATAAGCACTTATCACAAGTGATAATCTATTGGGGCAAGCAAAATATACCTTAGTGGTTGTCTAAGGTCAACGAGTACCTCTACAAATCTACTTGTCCATCAATATTTTTACTCATCTAAATAAGTTGTTAGTTTTATTCAAGAGCAACGACGATGCTTTTGATTGCTCCAAATGAACCATCATTATTTATTTTTACTTGTCCACTAAGGTCGACAAAAGTCACTTTTCACACCCTTGTTTTGGCTTTGTACACAGTAAATAAACCATATCCAACGGTAATTTTTTTATATGATATATTTGACAAAAGGTACTTATTATTTCTTTCATCTTTTGAAACTTAAAATTAATATTTTGTCCAGAATTATGAAAAATAACAAAATACCAACCTGTAAGTTACAACGTCTGCTTGTTATAGAAATTTGACAGAGGTCAAGGTTAGTAGAGTTTTTATTTTAATGTGGCGAAGCATTGTAATAATACAGCTAATTTTGAATTTGAATGATGTCAGTATTCCAATGACATCACTTTTCATCTCCTTACAATAACACTAAACTGGGTGCATGATGTTTCTGTAATATTAAGAAAGCTGGACAAATTCCAGTGCAAAATTGCTGTTGAATTTTTTGTTTGTTTAAATATTACTAATGCACCTAAATGTGTTTGAAGAACATTTTGTGATTAAAAAATTGTACCTTTTACTAAATATGGATTTCAAGTGAAATTACGGTAACATATGCTATATTTATTGTGTACGGAGCGAAAACAAGGGTGCGAAAAGTAACTGTTGTTGACCTTAGTGGACAAGTAAAAATGTATAATGCTGTTTCATTTGGAGCAATCAAAAGCATTGTCGTTACTCTTGAATAAAACTTAAAACGTATTTGGATGAGTAAAATTTTTATGTACATTTAGATTTATAGAGGTACTTGTCCAGTGGACTAGTGAAAAATTCTGATTATTTCTGTCATTGGATTGCTAATACTATTTTTTAATCAAGTTTAATTCCTAATTGGAATATTGTTAAAAGAAATAATTTCACATGTGATCTATATAGACTATATGGTGTTGATATTTTACATGGTTCATTGCTGAAATGGTTATGTTCTTATTTCAGCAACTGGAAACCTGTGTGAAGAATTGCGGTCAGCGTTTCCATGTTCATGTCTTGAATAAAGACTTCCTTCATGAACTAATCAAAATCATCGGTCCGAAAAATGACCCACCACAGATTGTACAGGAAAAAGTCCTTAGCTTAATTCAGGTATTTAAAATGCTGAATCCATATACATCCATATACTAGTATTTGAACATTAATTTATTATTAGTCCCCTACTGGTGTATAACTTTATGATGTACTGTTACAGATCAAGGTTGACTTTCATGTTGATTTACCCATTTTTATATGCCCATCTATGATGGGTTGTATTATGGTATGGCATTGTTAGTACGTCTTCATCTGTTAACCTTTTCTTATCCGGACCATATCTTGGATACAGGACTATCAAATCTCACTTGTAGGAACAACTTGAGATGGCGGTGTGTTGTGTACTATTACTAGATCACTGTGACCTACTTTTCACGGTCTACTGTACGTAACAGTAAATCCTTGCCCGGAACATATCTTGCACACCGACACATACAGGACTATCAAAAACCTCACATGTAGAAACAGCTTGGGATGGTGGTTTGTCGTATACTATTACTAGGTCACTGTGACCTACCTTTCACAGTCTACTTGCACATAACAGTAAATCCCTGTCTGGACTATATCTTGCATACAGGATCATCAAACCTCACATGAAGGAACAACTTTGAATGGCAGTGTGTTGCATACTATTACTAGGTCACTGTGACCAACCTTTAACAGTCCATACTATATTTTGCATACAGATACATACAGGATTATCAAACTTCATATGTAGGAACAACTTGGGATGGCGGTGTGTAGCATACTATTACTAGGTCACTGTGACCTACTTTTCACAGTCTACTACACATAACATTAAATCCTTGTCTGGACTATATCTTGTATACAGATGCATACAGGATCATCGAACAACTTTGGATGGTGGTATGTCACATACTATTACTAGGTCTGTGACCTACTTTTCATGGTCTACTGCACATAACAGTAAATCCTTGTCCAGACCATTTCTTGCATACAGATGCATCCAGGACCAGTTGTGGATCAGTGGCTAGAACAAGAACTAGCCCAATGGATCCACTACCGGGGATCCATCCTAGACTGACCATGCATGAAGCGACCACTTTACCACTGCGCTACATCCCATCCCTGATCATATACAGTTACAAACCAAGTTTGAAGCTCATTGTGATTTACCCATTTTTGTCGGAGTTATGACGCTAGAACTTAAGAGATACAACCATTTTATGTGCCCTGTATTGGATAACTATTGCTTTAGCAGTAGTCAAAATGTTTGTTTGTTATATATGGTCTTCTTTCCCTTTCAGACATGGGCTGATGCATTTAAGGGTTTACCGGAATATAAAGAAGTGGAAAAGGTTTACACTGAACTAAAAACAAAGGGCATTGAATTCCCCATGACAGATCTTGATCACATGGCACCAATTCACACACCAGCTAGGGTAATGTTTACAGTTCCCTTTATTAATTTAAAAAAAAGAAGCAAATCCATTATATAGTATAGTACCTTCCTCTTTCCCTCCCATTCTTGACTGCAGTCGAGATGTGACCGATCTTTGTAAACACAGCTGTCAACATTCAGTTGTCTGTTTTAATTCTGTGAACACTAGAACATAGATTGACAATCGAACACTTTGAGTGTATAGAATGACAATCAAACACTTTGAGTGTATTTTATTGACTGGTATTCATATTTAATTGTTATCACAGTATCGGGAAGGAAAAAAGAGGTCTAAATATTGTGTAAGCATTATTGATGATGTAACGAGCACATGGATTTGATTTATTGCTATTTGCATAATTATTTCTTTTAAAACTTGTTGGACATTATTATTTAATGAAAACTAAAGATTTGTATTGTCGATTGCTGTGTGTAACTGCAGGGGTTCTTAATACAGATCTTATAACATACATTAAAAGTCCTGGGAAAGAATCTTAAACGTGTATAAAAAAAAATCCCTTAAATCTCTCTTGTACTTGGAATTTGCACCCTTTAAATCTTTGCCATCTAAAACTGTATGCATGAATCAAGAGGGTAACACTGAAATATTAACAAATGTAGGCTTTTCCACAATTGATCCCATAGGTAGGAGAAGGCACTGTAATTATTATTGAGTGCTTAATGGGTC
This sequence comes from Dracogyra subfuscus, assembly GCA_016106625.1. Classification (NCBI taxonomy): domain Eukaryota; kingdom Metazoa; phylum Mollusca; class Gastropoda; order Neomphalida; family Peltospiridae; genus Dracogyra; species Dracogyra subfuscus. The sequence goes on from JAECMU010128592.1 coordinate 16,577, forward strand.
TGTTGCGTTTCGCGTTCCTCCCCATCCAATAAATACTGGTCTTAAATACAGTTTTATTTTGTTGGCAGTGGGTACACATACAAAAAATGCATTCTGCAGCCCTTGAAATTCGGACAAGTTTGCTACGGAAGTTAATTGCCGTTGCAAATAACTTTGCAATGGCACTAGGACAGCAATTTGAAAGAAAAGATTAATGCTGTCAAAATTATTCATATATAATCCACTGCTGTAATAATATGCTAAAACATAACATCTCAACTTTACTTTCGTAAGCTTCTATACTGGAATAAACCAATTTGTATTAATTAAGGAAGCTGAGCTACACACGATACTAAATTTATGCTTCTCTCTGGGATCTGTAATTGCCTACAGACTATTCACCACTCACAGATTTGTGAATTTCGAGGGCTGATTCTGACCACCCCAATATGGCGATTTTAGTGAAAAGTTCTCTTCTACAAAATGGCACACAGGTTCTATCAAAAGGTTTTTCTCTGGGTCATACATTTAATATCTAACTTCATTGTTAATATGTGAATGCTGTTCAAATTAATGTTCCAAGTCCTGGGTTATTAATTTCTACTAGGTGTAATGGAATAGTACTCTTACTGTCTCG
>JAECMU010128608.1:1907-16411 GCA_016106625.1 Dracogyra subfuscus
CATCTGTAGGATGTCTCCAACTGGCATGTTGTCTACGTCATCAGTTTATTTTATTAGACAATTGGAAGAACATATTGTTAACTGTTAACAATATGTTCTTCCAATTGTCTAATAAAATAAACTCATAACTTATTTAATAATAAATATTGGATAACAAATTTCTTTATGCCTAAATTTATTTGTAGTTAGAATAGCCAAAATATAACACAAAAAAAACTTTTATTTTTAAAAAATAATTCAAGGATACTTAATACTTATTCCTTCCATATTATAATATATTTTTTAAAATAATGATTTCAAATATTATAATGTCAGATAGTAATACATGTTCAGAGATGTTTACAGTTTAGTGTTGACATTTGTACAGATCTTATGTAACTGGCGATGGGATGTGTACTTGCTTATACTCTTAGTAGAAATTTCCTGTCACAACTTCATATAAATTTGTGTTTAACATTGTTTTGTGGATTGTTTAGATATTCTCAAACACTGATCCACTCTTTTGACCAAGTTTAAAATCTACATAGTCATACAAATAATGGGTCATTAAATAATTGGTGACCAGTCATATTACTCATAATGTCCCTGCGTATGAAGGACTGTAAGTAGTAACATCCCTGCATCATAACGTTCCCGCATACGCAGTAAACTGGGTAAGTTGAATTAGTGTTTGGTGTTAGTGAGTAGTAGTCTTAATTAGTTGTTATAAGCAAGATTTTGTGGCCTCTTTGATTTAACATGGATACCCTTGTGACGGTTGCAGTCATTGGCAACACTGCACATGCCAAACGGGCATTAGCCGCGAAGAGTACAGAAGGGTTGTGGTCGAATGGTTGTGTTTGACATGCTGCCAGAACATCACCAGACCCTGTCAACCCATAGCTGAAAGTAGTCGCCTTTTTACAGAGGAGCTATACCCCAAATTAGAGCTCCAAGCTGCAGAGAACGATTGGAACAAAGATATGTCGGTTGAAGATCATGATTACAGGGCAGACGTCGAGATTGATGAATCAGACTACAACCCCACCCTTGGAAATTTTGAAAGTCCCACCTAATCTAGACGAATACTCCATGGAAGACAACACCCGATGGCACACAACAGCGAAGATGACAGTCCCACCACTTACTAGATAAGTCACAGATGGGTCGCAGAAAGGCAGAGAAACTCGCCAGTAGTAATAGATCCACTTATACTGTGAAGACACGCCGGGCTAACATGAACAAGACCTGGGCATTCAGTGTTCAAAATAAGAAAGTATGGTGCAAAGCGAGCGTTCTGGAGAAGGGAGAAAGTTTTATGCAGGTTTTGCAGCCGCATATACCCTCTGCACAACTTGGCACAGCTATCACAACAGAGATACAAACTGAGGTGAAAAAGACAGCCGCAAGAGAAATCTTCACTTCAGCAGCGAAATTGTCAACCAGGCAATACTACAGGAACAACTTGACATTATTACAGCACCCTTGCCAGCATTATTAAAGCCAGAAAACTTTGCCGCCAATTGACACCGACAGAAGTTAAGACCCCTGGATCTGACAACTCTTGATTTCAAAATAGACCCTACATTTGTTCCAGACCAATTCCTCCACAGTGACATCAAAGTCAACGATAAGTGACATCTGATTTTTGCTTTGGATAAGATGTTACAGTTGCTTTCGAATGCCGAAACGTGGTATATGAATGGAACATTCAAATTGGTCAAGGAGCCATTCACGCAGCTAGTCACAATACATGGCTTTGTTCGCAGCGGTGATAACATAAAGCAAGTTCCACTAGTTTTCATCCTGATGTCGGGGGCCATACGAAGGATGTTACCTGAAAGAAAAGTAGAGATAATTGTCATAGATTTGAAAGTTCGGTGTGGCGTGTAATCCCTCTTGTGTTTGGCAACATTAGCATCATGGGCACAGTGTTGGGGAGGAAATCGGTCTCTCCCACAAAAGTGCCATCACTAATGCTCCCAAACCCACAACAATTTACATCTTAACGATGACATGTGCTGTCGTTAAATTAAGCCCTGCTCACTTTCAACATGTTTCATGTCTTGTAAAAAGTTGCATTGACTGTTGTCACCTTTTGAAAATTACTTTACATTTTGAAATATTTCTGTTATACAAAAAGATAGTCAAGAAAAAAGTTAATTTTTAAAAAGTTTTTCATAACAAAATTAGTATTGTTTGAGAACATTGAATTTCAGAGGTCGCTTACCAAAATCATGTTAGATAATTATTGAATTGTTGTTAATTGATTTTTTGTGTATTTTAGCTCCTGTTCCGGAATCTAAAACTCTTTATGATGCATTTCTGGAAAAAGAAGCTAAATCCCCGGAAAAAAAGATGAAAGAAATGGCAAAAATCAATAATGATACAGGAAACAAAAAACCTGCTCCAAAAAAGAAAGTGGATCAAGATAAGAAACAGAAGACTGAAAAGTTAGAGGACGTCATCGCTAAAGTGAGTGTATGAAAAAACTCCACCAAGACTGATGATATTACATGAGCTGATGTTCTTTGTGAAATTTATGAAACTATTAACAAATAGAGATTATTATATGAGCTTGTGTGTCATACTGATTTTACGAAACAAAGTGAGGGTAGTACATAAATCCTGACACTCATTTCATAAAACCAGTACAACACATACACACAAATGTAATAATTTCTTTATTATTCATATCATTGTTATTTTTTATGAATAACAAGGACTGTCTCAAAATGCTTCACCCACAACTAGAAGTAGATGACGAAATGACGTCATTTCACTTGCAAGCTAGGCCTGGGGAAAACAATGTTATGATGTCGCTTCCCAAAATTACGTCATTACACGTGTGCTTCGTATGATTATTATTAACTTAGTTATGTTGAACCATGTGGATAATAACATGTTTTATTTGACTAGCTTGACTCTTGTCAAGTTCAATACATTTTAACAACACATGCTAGAACATGGAGATGGCTACATTTAGTACAACTAGATATAAACATTAAATTTTTTTTTGTTTAAACAAAAATAACTGCTGTATTTTGCGCGCAGAGTACCTTGTAGTTTAAACATTCCTGTATGCTAAAAACATTGTTTTCATAAACATTAATGTTCTCTTTGTTTCAGATTGACAAGGAAGATTTGCAGATGATTATTAACCAGTCGCATGAAAGCTTCCCTGATAATCCTGACGTTTGGCTCAAGGATCTTGCATCGTTCTTGAATCTGAGACTGGAAAACGTTCTGGAGAATGAGGAAGTGTTCAAGTCTTCTAGTCAACAAGCCAAAGGTTTCTAGACATGTCTGACAAACTGTTACATTGCTTAACATGATCCGGATTGATATTGCAATATATTAAACAAAACAAATTTTAACTTCTGTTAAAAATACCATGTTTGAAGTGTTAATAACATTAACATGCTATTGTTTTCTTTCTAAATAATTTGAAGTTTGTTAATAATTATGGTTTTTACATTTATATTAATATTTTTAACATGATTTGTTTCACAAAGGTTATATTTATAGTTAGATGTAATTATTTAATCTAAGTGAGATTAATTTTGTTATAAAACCTCATAATGTAAACATTTAAAGATCATTTGGATTTCATAATGCTTGGAACATGTATGAGTGTTAACAGAGTAAAATCTCACAATATAAGTGTTTTGAATATTTATTTGTGTCAATCTAACAATGTGAAATTCTTTCATTTTCAGACTTCCCGCTGTGTAAATTCAACAAGGGTTGTCAGGGTGTGATATTTTCTAGTCTCAAGAAGTGTTCTGCCGACACTCTTGAACACCTCTTCTATCACTGTGTGCAGTCCATGCTTGTTAACCAAATGAAAGGTGAATTTGTCGTATCCATTTGTCTGGTTTAATTATATGTCATGATGCAATTGTCATTGTTTAAAAATGTATTTTAGCATTGTGGTTTAAAGAGGAGGGGGTTGGGTTTTAAAGACGGGTTTCTCATTTTACAATTTGTAGTAATGACTAATCATAACATGTGAACCCTGAAAAATCATGAAGACTTTTCAAGGTTATGCACGTTATGACAACATCATAGATATTATTACATTTTCTATTCCATACTGCATATTGTAAATTATCGGCGTATCAAAGCACATTAAAGTACACCCAACAAGAGTTCAATCTCTTTATGATTTTCTTTTGTTTAGAAACATATCAAAATTATATGGCCCAAAATGTGGTCATTATTGTTTTTGTTTTACCTAATATTGGAAAGCTTTTTACATTCATATTTTCAGCATTATATGTTTAAACTGAAGAGGTTAATGTGGCCTCTTCCCATATGTTAGAATTCAAATTTGTACTACAAAAATCATATTATGAGAGCCACCCTTAAGCAAAAGATAGGAAGAATTGAATCTGAACCCCATCTCCACAGTAGCAAATTTTACAACATTTTGTTTTAAAATTTTAACTAAAATATATGTATGGTATGTAAGTGCATTTGGGCTGTTGTTATGTGTATGGTATGTAAGTGGATTTGGGCTGTTCACATTATATGTGTATGATATGTAAGTGGGTTTGGGCTGTTCACATATGTGTATGGTATGTAAGTGGGTTTGGGCTGTTCACATTATATGTGTATGGTATGTAAGTGCGTTTGGGCTGTTGTTCACATTATATGTGTATGGTATGTAAGTGGGTTTGGGCTGTTGTTCACATATGTGTATGGTATGTAAGTGGGTTTGGGCTGTTCACATTATGTGGGTTTGGCCTGTTCTTCAGTAATGTGCTATACCACATTTAGATTGTAATCATACACAATTTAAAAAATGAGAAAATATTGTGGTTTGGCACTTATTGAATTCAATGTCAGTTGGCTAATTTGTTTTCTTTAAGGACACCACTTGAGCACATTGATTTATTGTAGATCCTGAAATTAACACATCCCTATATTAATGCGAGTGACGGTGGGAAGACTTAAATGTGACATGAAATTAATAGCACAAGTCTGAGTTAAATGAAGAGTTACAGGCATCTTCAATGAGATCAATCTCGCTAACATGCCAGTGTACATATCAACCTGTACATCATATGCCTGAGTGTAATTAAGTTCTGTTCGGTTTAGTCCCTAGTGGGATCATCTCAGAAGCATATTTTTGCAGCATTCATTTACCTAACATGTATAGTTACCTAAATCTGGCCAAACATTAGCATACATGTACCATTACAACTGTATCTTCCTAAAATATGCCAACAAATTGTGTCAGCTTTTGCTTAACTATTGGACAATTAGTCTGTTTTGCCTATGATGAATTGTGCTCCAGTTTATTTATAAATGTATTAGAATTTTAATATTTGTTTTAATAATATGTAACAAATAGCTTGCTGGACAAAACAGAAATAAATGCTTCCTATTATTAATGTAAATAACATCACATTTGTCGCATTACTATTATGATCGCATTAATTCCAGGATTTACAGTATTTATCATCGGCTTTGGATGTCAAACATTTGGCAATTCTGGCATATAGTCTTAGGATACCCACTACATTTTTCAAGTAGTAGCAAGGGATCTTTGATATGCACATGGCACAGATAGGATAGCACATACCACATCATTTGATATACCAGTCATGGTGCACTGGCTGGAACAAGAAATAGCCCAGTGGGCCACTGATGGGGATCAGTCCTAGGCCGACCGCGCATCATTTGAGTGCTATGCCACCGGGCTAAATCCCACTTTGGAATTCAGTTATTTATTTGCATGATGAGATGTAGCTAAACAATGTCTTATTGTTTCAGGGTTCACATCATTTGGTTACAGGATTTTCCTGCAGGCTCTGGCTTTCCATAAGCCAAATATCGCTCTTGCCAAGATTCCTCAGGTTAGAAATCTATTGAGGTTTTATGAACAAAGTAAATAATATTTATAATGTAATGAGCTGCAATTATTACTATGTAAAAATATAAATTTTGTCATTTATCACATATTTTATTGTAAATAATAAATATCTTTATCTTTTTTTCTTCAGTATGTTATTATTTTTGGTATCCCACTACTCCGTTTTGATTTGTTCCTTTAAATACCATCTCATTTCTTCTGTCTTTCAATTTTGTTGTTGTCCACCTCCACATTCTATTCTTTGTCTATCTAACCATAACATGTTTGTGTCTTGTGGCTATCTGTGCCACACATAAGTAATAATATCTTGAAATGTTTTGTTTTTAGTATTTGGATTTATTGAAAGTTCACCAAAATCGTCCATTGCGTTGTTTGTCCATTCTGTGGGCCATGGGTCAGTGTGGAGTCAAAGATCTGAAGTGTGGCCTTACAGGTAGGACATGGTTATTTGCAATATTTTTTTTATTTTAATTATGTTATAATAATAATAGTAGTGCTAATACAGTATTTAGAATGTTCATTATTAGGTAATGATTTGAAAACCCCACACATTTACAGCTTGCAATTACTTGCGTGCACACAGTATTTATGGCCTACTTTTCTATAGCTGCCTCCTACTTTCAAAATTAATAAAGTTTTTAATTTAATGGGGTAAGCAGCAAATGTTGCTAAAAATTCAATAAGTATGCTTTCCTAATTTTCATCAGTGATAATACAAATCATAACCTTTATTAAATTTTTCTCTCACGTCTTCTGAATTATTGTTAAGAAATTATATTTTCTGTATTACTCTAATTAGTAGTCTTAACATTTAGACCAATATTTTGGAATTATTCAAAATTTCTATCATCTGCTTAAAACAAATTTTTTAGAAGCATAAGATATTGAGTCTTAATAAATCCAGGAGTCTTTAAGTTCTGTACTTAAAACACGTCACTTTGTATAATGTTCATTGATAAACGGTCAACACTTGAGACAGGTAGCCAGTGTTTCTGTCTAAAATAATTTTTTAGGGTATGACCCTATGGAATTGAATGAAACCACTGTCAACAGGGAATATGGGGGCCTCCTTCAGAAAGAAAATGGGTTATGTTTAGGCTTAGGGTTAAGAAAAATCATACTGTAATGACGAGTAATTAATTTTGTCAAAAGGTTAATTTGAAGGAAAAAAAGAGGAAGATACAAATGTTGGGTATGGCTCCATATCTTTTTTACTCTCTGGCAGTAACCCTGGACTAGCAGTTGGATGTTATCAGTTGAACAGCCATGACTACTAATAAAAGACTGTAAACATTTAAACAAAAAGTTTTATGTTGTATAAATTAATGTTATAAACTTGACTGACTAAACTCATTTGTTTTGCAGTGTGGCTTGGTCTGATGTTACCAGCTCTTGGTGTTAGATGGGTTGCATCATTTTGTGTGGAGTATCTTGAAAACCTCTTTAGGTAATGTATTTTGTGTTTAGTTAAAGGCGCACTCTAGTTTCAGCTCGTAAAAATGGACACCAAGTTTACTTAATCTACAAACCTGAAACAGTTGGATAACAGAAAGAAACTGAAGTTTTTGATGTTTAAATGAGAAAGTACCATTTAAAATAGACTGGAGCTTGTCTTGATAACCATTACTTCTCAAACAAACATGCATTTTTAGAATTATAAACAAAAATACATTTTGGGGCATTACAAAAACCTGGATAACCAAAATCACTTCAAGGATACAAAAATTAATATTCTAAATAATACAACGTAAGTACTTCTAATTTAAATAATAAAAAATGGCTTTAATACCAGTAATAAAATAGAATGTTTTGTTTTGTTTAAAAACTAATGTCTGTCACTTTAAATGAAAGGTTGTTTACCTTTTCTGTAGATATTTTTTGTATTAGCTGGACTGATGACAATAGTGTTCAAGATTCTTACATGAGGAGGAAATGTTTTATTTAATGAAGCACTCAACACATTTTATTAACCTTAACCATATATCTGACGCCATATAACCATAAATAAAATGTGTTTAGTGCGTCGTTAAATAAAACATTTCTTTCTTTCTTTTTTTCATATCATTGTTCTCCTCGTACTGGTACTTGTACATGTAATTTATATCTAAACAGCATTCATTTGATCAAAATTTAGGCAGTGATGTTTTTGTTCCAAATATTTTATGGAGAGCGATGAACTGTTCTCTACTTCTTTTACCTCCTGATAACTCAATATCAGTGCCTGCCATTGAAACCATATCTTTTGACGTCATAATATTCTGCCTATTGGTCAGGCTCTAAAACAACATTTACTTTACTACTTCTTCATCCAGGTGGCATAAAGATCATCGGTCCTCGGCTGGTGCTGTCACAATGAGGGATTATTTCCAGGTTTTGGACATTGTCTTCACCTCAACGGCCAATATCCAGGGCGACTTGAAAAAGAGACTGCAAGCTCAGTATCCCAAAATAAAGGTAAACAAATTGGAAGTTTATTTCTATATCACAAATACATTGTCGTTCAACGTCTCAACTAGCATATATTTAATTCAAGTTTAAAAATTCTTCATGGTATTTCAAATCACTTTTTAATACATTTATTGTAACTTTGATGAAATGGTTTGAGATAAATTTCACGATAGTTAAAAATTCAAAACAATTACCCAATATACCTTAAAGATTTATGTTGTGTGGTACAAACAGTGAAAAAGTAGTATTCTAAAGTTTGATTTTTATCATGGCATTGACTACAAGTGCCATAGTTGTTCTCTTTACTTGTTCTTTACCTCGAAAATTGGATATTGTCCATGGCAAGTAAAATGCTTTGGCATAGTGCTTTACCAATAGATTCCATGTTTCTTTGACCCTTAGCATTGTTTCAGTGACTGTGTAGCATAGACTTGTTATTATTATAATCTGTTTTTTAAAATATTTTTTAATTATAATTTTAATCAGCAATTCAAAAGGCTACATTTAGTTGATTTGACTGTGGAGATTATTTAAGTTGCGATTGGTTTTGAAAACTAAATGTATGTCCAATTATGTATTCTGTGGTTGTATATGATTAATTACATTATCTTCTCTATTTTGTTTTTCAGGCCATAGCATATGGTGAGAACCCAACAAAAACAATGAGAAACTTCTTCCCCTCCTATCTTTCAAGACTTAACCAGGGTTGCTCAAAACAGTTAAAACAAGAGGTAATCTGTCAAGTTGTTAACATTTATAATAATTATTAAATATTTTGTTGAAATAATGTGTTATATTATTTATATTGGTGATGACCTGGTAGTTTCAAGAATTTTTCTTAATTGAAGTAGCTTTTATTTTCACAGGATATTTAAATTGATGCTAATTACTTAGACGCCCTACATTAGAGATTACTTTTGAGACTAATGACCGATTACTCCTTGAATATGACCTAAGTTAAGTCAAAGGTCACAAATTGTACTATATTAACAACTTAAATGTGTCACGTTGATTCATTAAAGGGTTACATTACATAAAATGTTTTTAGCTTATTTTCCCTCTCTCTTTTTTTTTTTTTTAAATTGAATAATGCACTGGTTGGAGATCATTTATCTTTAAAACTTGTTGTTCACAAATGTATCATAACTGGATTTAACTCTTCTCCAGTGGAAACTTATTTAAACGTTGAATGTGAATGTTCTTTTGTTTTACATGACATCTTGTTTTATTGCAGCTGTTTTCCTGCTTGATTAACTGCTTACTGACGGACAAACATACATTTGCCACTTGGTGTCAGATGTACACCAGACATCTTGCGCAGTCAGGGTAACTCTTTTATGCCACTGTACTGGATGTTAAACAGGGCTTCTAGATTATGATAGCCCCACTCCCAAAGCTAGTGTTGGGCTAGTAAATAATTACTATAATTAGCCCAACAGCTAATAGGTGGGGGACCTTTTCAAATGTTGCATTTAGATATTTTATAAATATGAATATCCTTCCCCCTCTTTCCACCCCAATCTAGGATTTTTAAGCTAAGCTACTATTTAGGTGACATATCTGATTATTACTATTAGTAAAATTGTACTTATTTAAAGTAGGGCTAGTGAATTTTTATAAAATTCTAGAAACCCTGTGTTAAAGCAATCTTTCTGTAACCCAACTAACTTGTAACAATGGTTGAAATAATGTTTTCCTCCCTCTACCCCACTATGTGGAGTCCTACACTATGCAAAAAAAAATCTTCTTTAAATTCATACTTGCATCAACCAAAAAATAACTTCACTCAGTTCTTAAAAAAATTGGGTGTTTTTTTACACACAGTAAATTTTATTTAAAATCCCTGGTTTTCTGGTCTGTGCCACAGGAATTCTAAGCACGATAAATGATAGAAAATTATTAATGAGTTTGCTACTGGGGAGTTTTATTTCAAAATTAATATTTCGTACAAATTAATAAATTTACTGTTTACATATTTTTATCATACCATTTCAGTATGCTCCTTCAATATATCATTGAAAACTGGAACAAGCTTGGTGGAAAAATTGACAAAAAACTTCTGAGGGAGACGATTCGTTCATTTTGTGTTACTAATGATGAGATTTTTGGTGTTCCTGGTCGAGCAACCCCAGAAGGCTTTGATCAGTGTTCCCCAGCCTGCAAAGTAAAGCAGCCACATCATTACTAGTCTTTCTCTGCCTGTATCTGTGTCTATATCTGTTTCTGTCTGTCTGTGTGTGTGTCTCTCTCTCTCTCTGCAGATAGACGGTATACACACACACCCGCACATAATACATTCATACATACAAATACACATTTTACACATATGCATATTATGTTGGAAGTGGGGAAGAAAAGAGGGAATGTTTTATTAAATGACACATTCAACACATAATGTACATAATGTGATAATTTAATAATAATTCCTCACAAATAAATTAGTATTTAATCAGTAAAAAATTATTTTTTAAATATGTTGAATCTTGAATCAGAGTTTGAGTTGCACTGTATAACAAATTATATAACATATATAGGGCAAGATTAATTCGATGAATAAGTTAAGTTTTAATAACAATAATAGGTAGGGGTCATTAGAATTGTTAAAAAGTCTGTTGGTCGATAACATCTTAAAAATTGAAGTAAATTCAGGAAAGTCCCTTTAATAAATAATTATTTAGAGAAATAATGATAAAAATATTTTGGGTATCTTCATTAATTAATAAAAGTCAAATGTCAACCCAAGATTAACACACTATGCAGTTCATACTTGTATGAACATAAACAATTGTTGTATTAAATTTTTAAATATACCAACAATTAAATCTCAAACTAAAAGTTCCAGTGAGTAAAGTTATCTATTATGTGTTGATTTAAAAATGTAATTCATGGTAAGAACCCAAGGCACAAATCTGTGACAATTTTTAACAAATGTTAAAAAGACAAAATTATAAGCTTTTTTTTATGCATTTACTGATATTACATTGGTTAGTTCCATTAAGTCTGTGTTTTTAACCTTTTTTTTCTGCTGTCACCCTAAAATTTCAGTACTTAAAAATTTACTTGTAAAAGATGTAAATCTGCATCTAAAAACAAGAAAAACTGCCACAGAACACCTTCGTCATGGTGGAACAAAAGTAATGAGCTTTATTTGTTTTCAGGAACTGCTGCAGAAAATGAATCGGAGTCCATTTCCTTGGTTTTTCTTCATATTTTTGGGAGTTACTGTGCTTGGTTCAGTCGTCATCTATGACATTTATACAAGCAAAAATGTCAAAGGTAATTTAAAGTACCTTTGTTTAGGTATATTATATTTAAATAACCTTATGTCATCTAATGTTGTATCCAAATCCTATTTATATAAACTACAAGTTTTTTTTGCACATTGATAAAAGTTTATTTGTCAACACATTTACACGTAAATAGTGAGATATAGGTATTAATTTTTAATTAAAATACTTTAAGAGGTTAGCTCAATGTTAACTTTTCGTGTTTAATTCCACTTTTCACAGATTATAACCTAGATCATTAAAACTTAGGTTTATAGTTTAATTAAGAATGTTCATCTCAATTTATAGGTGGTTTTTAATACATTAAAAGTTATATTTATTTTTATTTTAAAAATATTTTAAGTCTTTAATAATTTGTTTAACATGCATGGAGATGAACATCTGAGGAGGTAACGATGAGTAACACTGAAAAATAAGTTAATGGTAGGCAAGACATTTAATTCAGTGGAATTCTTACATTGTGATGTTTTCAATGGGTCTTCTTTTCTTTCTGTTATCAAAGCGTCACGCACTGTGATGTTTTTGGAGAAATATGGCATTCTGGCAGTTCTGGAGCAGGCATGGAGGAAAATACTAACATTTATTTCTGCTGTGGTTGCGTGAGTAGATTTTGCCACAATTATCTCTGATTTTGTTTAATACTTATAAAGCTCATTCATGCCTCTACCTATAAGGGATTCATGATTAAATGTGGTCTTCTACCTTAATGTTTTAAGAAATTCTTGCTGAATATGCTTTCATTCCATTGTTTGAATATCCAACAACCCCTAGAAACTGTTAACAATAAAACAGAACATAGGTACCTCTGTGGTCTTCTACCTATATTTACGTCATTGTCATTGCATTACTGCGGTAGTTCGGTGGCATGGGTGGTAGGATCTCAGTCATCTTTATGAATCCATCCTAGTTTTTCCCATCCCACTCCGTTCTCGTGACTGGTATATCAAAGGGGTGGTTTGCAGTCACCCGTGCTGTTTAAAAATATACTAATTGAAACAAATAATGGAACACACAAATAGTACCAGAAAATATTGACTGCAACCAGAAATGTCATCCATAGTATCAGTTAGTCAACTATGATACTGGCAATCAACCCCACTGTTCTGACATTCCATGTCTGTATTTTATACAGGTATAACTAATCTAGTGGAAAATTAAATATGGTGTGTAATTTCAATCAGTATATATCTTGGTGATATTTGGTAAAAGTAACCTATGCTGTGTCTTTGAGGTTACTCTCCCATCCTAGACTAAGTGTCACATGAACAGACCAAGTGTCACATGAACTGTACGTTAGATAATCGGGCCCTAATCTAGAATTAAAAATGTAAAAGAAATGAGAGAAGTTGGATAAAAATGGGAGGAAGTGAACTTTTATCATAACATAGACATATTTTTTTCCCCACAGCTGGCTAAACTTTAATGTTCCAGTGTACTACAACACCACCTGCCAAACTGTTGGTCCATATTTGACCTCTGCCAGAATCTGGACGGTTGAAACCTTCATCTACATCATGGAGGTTAGCAAACCGCATCGGACATGGATAGCAGTAAAAACAACTCATGGAATAGAATGGGTGAGATAATTTAGACTTAATTCCATAGAATCCAAGAGTAAAACATTATGGCACATCTAATCCAGTGTTTTTATTTATGAATCATTGGCCATTAGATGGCAATTTAGCAATTTTCTCAGTCTTCAGAGAAAACCTTCTATATTTTCCATTAGAAGTAAAGAATCTTTTAAATGCATTTTCATAAATACAGGGCAGCACATATTACGATTGGAACAGGAAAAAACCCAGTTATACAATGGCTTTACTGAGGACTCTGGGGATTCCATCATTTGACCAAAACACCTCAGGCTAGTTTACAGACAACTATTCAGCACACTAATGACATACATGTGAAACCTTTCTGAAAGGTTCTTTCAGACCTTTTTCTACCATCTGAAAACTAGAGATGTGTAATTTTGTTTACCATCTGAAAATTTCTTTTTTCTTTTTCAGATATACGCCTTGTCACCGGATATGTGGAAAATGGTTTCTCTGCACTTGTACAACAGCTGGGATTTTATTAAAGACTATACGCACTGGGTGTGGAAACATATATTTCACATTGTTCTGTTGGCGTACCAATGGTTGTTAGAAAATGTTTTAGTGTAAGTATGTTCTTCAAAAGCTTAAGTGTCATTAGTTTCTGGAAAGAGTAATTTTAACCCAACTGCCTTTAATTGAGACTGAAATTTGGTATCTCGATATTCAAGAATTTTCATTTATTCAGGACACCAACTAATTGCATGTTCTGAAATAATAGTGTTGCAAAATAATTTGAACCACTTTTAGTCCGCTTTAAATCTAAACTCATAAAAAGTCATAAATATTTTCTAATGAATGAGTCATCAAATATTAGTGGTCGATAAAAGAGAAGTTAGTGTAGTTGGGGCTTCAGCTCTCTCTAATTTTGGCATCAACAGGTTGTTGTTTTCGGTCTGATCTGTGCACAGCGAGGTCTTTTTACCACAGACTGATATTATTAACAGCTGCTTAGATATTCAGAAATACATTTCAAGATATTGTTATCTCAAAGCTTAATGTTTTAATGTAAAACAAATTTAAGTCTGCTTTTTTAATATTTATTTTGGATACAATTATTTTAGTCGTAACGTTTATTGTCTTGATTTTGGTGCAAACTACAGTCCTCAGACCTGGTATTGGCCTCGGCACTGAACTGTACACTTTACAATGGAATAGGTACTAAACCAGATTGCTTAAATACTGCACTACTGACATCCAAAAGAAACTATACCAGTACTCTGAGAGACTACTGAAGAAAACCCAAAATATGTTGCTTGTTTAAAACATATATATGCATAAGAATGGTCTTCCTGGCTTTTTTTTTTTTTTTTT
>JAECMU010128609.1:0-15229 GCA_016106625.1 Dracogyra subfuscus
CCGGACATATTCAAAGGTACCGTAGTGATCCTGGTTTGCCAGTTTCCACTGTATATATATCTTATAATATACTCATGATATCCATATTATAAACACATGCGATAATTTAGTTTATTAACCCGGTTAATAATGGTATTGAAATTTAAAGGTATATGCAAATTTGCAATGTCTCTAGTTGATGTCAATGGGTCATTTGTTTACAAACCAACAACACCATAAACCTTAGCGTAAAATTTCGTTAAAATACGTGACCTCAAACTAATTTGTGATAATCGTGATGACGTCATATTACCGTGGAGGCGACTTTAGTACTGTGATTTACTAAAAATTGAAATAAAATGTTTTTTTTATAAGTGTTATAGGATAAATATAATTCACTACTCGTGTTTGTTTAATATGTAAAGTATCATACCGATTAACGTAGATTTGGTTGATATTTTCCATATTGAAAAAGGCTCATGACGAATCATATGTATATACAGAGAGAGAGAGGCTATTTCATGGGGTTTTCCGAATACGATTTTCTATGACAACGACTGATGTGTGAATACCATATTTTAAAAATGTTGACATAAAAATCGTATTCGAAAAAACACCATGAAATGGTCAATTTAGTAGATACATCTTTCCTAATCTTTCGCTTTTTTGTTAGCATCATTATTTAGCTTCGTATTTAATGTTTTACATATTTTATCATAATTAAACCCCATATCCCTTTTTATAGGTACAGTTGTTTAAATAACTTTTTAATACGATCAGATGCATTGGTAATCATAAAACTTAAATACAAAGAAACGAGACAAAGGGAGATAATTTAATCATGCACTTTTACAAAACAAAGTAAATACGATTTGTATATGTTCACTGTAGCTAAAATACATTTTTTTTTTTTTACTTTTACTTTTTTGTTTAACGTGCACATTCAGAGCAAGCTGTTATAGCACACGCCTGTCTTGGGCACACACCTCAGCTATCTGAGCTGTCTGTCCAGGACAGAATAGAAATTAGTGATTAGTTGTTATTGTAAGAGAAAAGAGGGTGTAGCGGCCATACACCTACCCAATGAGTCCTTAAAAACTCGCTCTGGGTGGGAGCCGGTACCGGGCTGCGAATCCAGTACCTACCAGCCTATTGTCCGGCGACTTAACCGCTAGGCCACCGAGGTAAAATACATTGAAACTACGACTTTTTATAGGATATCACTTTTATGGTTCCCGAACATCTACATATTTCATTGCTATGTATTCCAGATTATGTATTGCTGACGTGACTATAAACTGAACCTATAACCATATAACGTAATATATACCGAACCTATGCATACAAAACTGAATTTAAACTTGTCACTGTGAAACTAAATATAATCCAGCAATATAATTATAAAACTGAATGTTAAAAAGCAGAATGTATAGGTTTGATGTTTTCGGGAGATGGTTTGAACTGTGCACAATTCAGCCATTCCATCTTGGACAAGAACTCAACTCTGACGTCATGCACTCATATTTGCGGTGAACAAACCTACCTTCAGTAGTTACCCCTCCCGGTCTGGCCGTTGTAACATCTGAAAGGAACAATTATTTTCGGAGTAAAAACAGAAGTGATTATGTGTGCAAATAGTATTATTCACTGACTATAAATAAATACACTTTTATTTGTTATACAGTTGTTATGCAATATATACCACAGGTTGATATTAATGCAGTTATCCCCAAAAATGGAACTGCAATTTTCAGCAAAAATTAAGGTTGCTAATAAAAACATTAATTAAATATCTCAAATGGTATGTGACCACCCATTTTCTTGCAGGTAGATTAAATGTGAGGTACCAACAAGAACTCAGTATTTGCGGTGAACAAATCTACCTTCAGTAGTTACCCCTCCCGGTCTGGCCGTTGTAACCTCTGAAAGGAAAATACATTTAAAACATTAAAATGTGGAAATGTCTACAGGAGTATATATGTTTTGTGATGTGAAGAAACATGTATTTAAAACATTAAAACGTGAAAATGTTTACAGGAGTATATATGTTTTGTGATGTGAAGGAACATGTATTTAAAACATTAAAACGTGAAAATGTTTACAGGAATATATATGTTTTGTGACGTGAAGGAACATGTATTTAAAACATTAAAACGTGAAAATGTCTACAGTAGTATATATGTTTTGTGATGTGAAGGAACATGTATTTAAAACGTTAAAACGTGAAAATGTTTACAGGAGTATATATGTTTTGTGATGTGAAGGAACATGTATTTAAAACATTAAAATGTCTACAGTAGTATATATGTTTTGTGACGGGAAGGAACATATTTTTAAAACATTAAAATGTCTACAGTAGTATATATGTTTTGTGACGGGAAGGAACATATTTTTAAAATATTAAAATGTCTACAGTAGTATATATGTATTGTAACGTGGAGGAACATATATTTAAAACATTAAAATGTGGAAATGTCTACAGGAGTATACATGTTTTTTTAGGTGAATAATACGAAACTGGCTGGAAGGACATTTTTCCATAGTAGTAAGGATTTAGATAATAACTAACGAGCTACAAGGAATTAAGAATAATATGTCCCGAGTGAGTGAATGGTGTAAACACAAGCATTTGGCGAATATGTTACAACAATGATTCATGAGGGACAGATAATTCGTAATTCCTCGTAGCGAGGTGGTTATTCTCATAATGTTTACAGTATAAAATAATATGACTGTGGCTGCATTAGAACATAATTATTTTACAATGCTACTAAAGCCGCTACTTATGAAAATAGTAATTCATGTTCAGGAAACAAATGAGTCAAACTTTTTTTCTGTAAATCTTTGTAGATCGTATTATGTATATGTAACCTGACTCATGAATGGAATACCTATATCAAAGCAAGCCAAGTTCCGGTCGTGGCAAGCAACCAACCTAACGTCGTGATTTTTAAGACAGCCAATTAGTGGCTGTGCAAACAATCTGAACACTGCAGAGATCGAAAAAAAAAATTACCCCGTATATTTCAGCTCACATGGGTAATAAATAGAGGTTATTACCACAGTGATTAATTTTTTCGGTATCGTCAATATCATATATTAGGAATAAACATTGTATTGTACGAGCCTCTTGTGAGCATAATAATTTATTTTTATTCCTAATATATTATATTGACGATACCAAAACACACGAGGGTGATAATCTCTTTGTCATATAAGCTCAAGCTAAATAAACTGTACATGCAACTTTATTTCCAGTCCGCCATTACTAGATATTCAAATGACATAAGAATATGTGGTGTGGTGTCGTTTTGAGTGGATGTCCTTGCATCAAAACACTAGTGCACAACGTTGGATTTTTTTTCTCTGAACCTTTGGACAGCTTTCACTGTAAAACTGCTATAATTGTATTTGATGACTATGAATGCATACGTCAATTATGAAGTGTCATCCTAGTACGTTGCTTAAATGTCAATAAACCTAGTGCCGTGACCTCGATTAATTTGCAAAGTTATCAAATTCTTAAAGTATGTGATCTGGGAAACATTCACATACTTTGATTGCACTGAAAAATGTAAAATATTATATGATAAAAAGAGATTATTATACGAACTTATGTGTCATACTGATTTTACGAAACGAGTGTCAGGATTATTGCATTACCCTGACATGAGTTTCGCAAAATCAGTACAATTCACACGCAAGTGTAATAATTTCTTTATTATCCACATTATACAAAATATTATTTTCATGAATCACAAGCTACGGCCATGTCAAAACAGACGAAGAAACAACGTAATAAACGTTTACGTTGAGGAAGCGGCATTAAGTTCTGACATCCCTTCACAAAATAACGTCATTACTTGTGCACGAGAAATCAATCATTATTAAACATGTGGATCATACTGGTTATATTTACCTGAATATCTTGAACTATGGGGATAATAATTTTGTATATGTACCATCTTATAGAGAGTATATCGCATGACACGGCCTGTGATATACCAGTTGTGGTTCACTAGCTGAAACATGAAATAGCCCAATGAGGCACCAATGGGGATCGATCACAAACGGACCGCGCATCAAGCGAGCGTTTAACCACCACGTACTTCCAGCTTCATGTGTACACGTGACAAAAAGAAAGAAATATTAGTACATCAACACCTCTGCTCATTTTACACTACTTACTTTTTTCTTCTTCTTCCTTTTTTTTTTGGGGGGGGGGAAGTAATGTGATTTCGCCTTACAGTTTTCTACTATAGAAACAGCAAGTAATCTTTTATATGCACTGATAGAAAGTAGATATCACGGACTTGCATATTTCTGATGACACTGGATGGGATATAGAGTGTGACGATTCTATGACCAATAGTCCTTCAGGTTGTCTCTTTATCACCCAGCTACACAAGGCGCCTGTGTAGACCACAACACCATTTACATTTACATATTTATATCACGTCTGAATAACACAACCGTTATCATGATCAACGCTGTAGCGCAAAGCAAAACAGAGTTGAAGGGACATTTGAACAAAGTATCACACTTACTTTCAGTGTAGACAGTAAAGTTGGCAGAGTACATTTCATTGTTGTTGACGAGACATCGGAACATTCGGGCATTGTCATCCACAGACACAATATGTTTTAGAGTGGATCTTCCTTGATTTGCACAGTTTCCAGGAGTGACTGGATCATCTGTGATCCTGTTATTATAGGGGTAAGATGTCCACCCCATCATACTGTCAGCGTACTTCCACTGCCACGACCAAGGTCTCGTTTGTGGTGGACTCCCTACATCACCAGTGCACTGTAATTCTACAGTTTCATTCACAAAGTATGGACTGACCTCCCTTCTTGGTGTAACAAACATAGTGATAGGACCTGGATCAGCTGGAATATGAGATAAATAATGTTCTAAAAACACAACGTGTCACTTGACATGACACTTAACAATCGAAGATCATAACCGTTTCACCACTGGAACTTTTGAAGGTAGGAGGAGGGGTTGTTTCTTTAGGGGTTTGTGGGAGGGTTAACTGTGTGGGGTGTCTTTGTTGTTAATGACGTGACTATATCGACAGTCTTTATTTTGGAGCCACTAAGTAAAACGTATCTGATTAGTTATTATAGTTTGTCGCTTGCTCGCCTACATTAATCTGTTAGGATACGGTGATTGAAATCAATCGCATCCGGTTGACCTGTATCCTAATCTTATGCATGCTACGCGAGCAACACGAGCGATGCGATATTTATATCCTAACCAGATGCGATCATGAGTCTCCATTTTAAAATTATTATTAGCCGTTGAAGCAGCCAAGTAAAAGTTGTCTGATTTGTTAATATCAGTCACACAAAACAATTAGAAACAATTCCTATCGGTATTATGTCACGTGCTAGACTACATCAGTCTCTCACGCTATACGCATGCGGTTAGGATGCAACATGAAATCGGTGGTTTCTAAAAAAAATTGCTAGAGTCGCCCACGTCTAGTTATGATACAGATTTTATTTATGGCGTCGGACATATGGTTAAGGACCACACACATATTGAGGGAGGAAACATGCTGTCGCAGTCATGGGCTACTCTTTTCGATTAGTAGAAAGCGATCTTTTTTATGCACCATCCCATGGACAGGATAGCACATCCACGGCCTTTGATGTACCGGTCGTGGTGCACTGGCTGGAGAGAGAAATAGTCCAATGAGCCCACTGACGGGGATCGATCCCAAACCGATCGCTCATCAAGCGAGGGCTTTACCACTGAGCTATGTCTCGCCACTTGTGATTGACCATTGAAGCTGCCAATTAAAAGGTATCTGATTGGTTGATATATATTTGTCCTCATGTCGTGCCAGAAAAATAGAATCAAATCCCATCGATATTGTGTCACGTCCTTAACTAAATTAATCTGCTTCACTGTACGCGTCCGGTTAGGATACTGAGATTGACATAATGATTTCTAAAAAATAAATCGCTTGCGTTCGATTCGGATACAGCTTTAGGATACAGCTTGACAGTGGGTGCATCATCAGAAACGTCAACCTAATAAACAATATTTAAAAACACGAAGATAAAGTTACAATGTTAATGTTTTTGTTTAACGACACCAATATAGACACAAATATTGAGTATGAATCAAAGAAATGGTATTAAGAGAATGCTTAGATGTAAGTATTTAAATAATTCGAAGATCATAACCTGTGTCATTTTATATTAGTGTATGAACAGAGATGTAAAGGAACGTTTTGCTTATAACGACATAACAGGTCATATTAAACTAGGGTTATTCCATTTCTAACATATAACTTTTCAAGATGCATTATTAATTTTATGGAAACAGTTTGGACTGCAATATTTCTAACAGGTACAATTACTGCTTATATGCATAAGAGAATCATTAATCCAACAAACGATAATTTGACTTACTCTTTACAGTAATATTCTTACTGTCCACTGACACATCACCCTTGAATCCTGGCTTCAAATAGTTGATCCTGCAGAAGTACTGACCAGAGTCACTGCATGTTATGTTTCTCAACACAACCTGTACAAAAGATCCTTGTTTATCATTGTCATTTGTCTTCCCAGTCACTGTGGCTCTCTGTGCTAACGATGTGTCTGATAGACTGGCTTGTTTACCGTTTTCAGCTGATGCAACTATTACAGGGTCAACAGGAATCCTGCTGTTACTTACATCTCTTTCTAGTGTTATCACATTATATCTATAAATCTGGCTAACAATGTTCCCAGGACGACACGTCACTATCATGGTATCAGCTCCTTGATCCATTGTCAGTTGTGCACCATCAACTGTAACTAAACAAGTATTAACATTTATCGTCATTTGTGCACATTAACTGTAAATAAAACGTTAGTCATGGACGTTTTCTTTCATCTGTGTACCATTAAAGGTAAATGAGTCATAGCTGTTAGCATTTACATTTATTAACATTTACTGTTGTGCGCTTCACCATGAATAAAGTAGCAAGAAAAACCCCAGTAACATGGTTACTGTTTTTTTGTACAACTTAACTGTCGATACAAAAGTATAAACATTTCTGTATCGTAACTGTAAATAAACAAGTCTTCACACCATCTGTCACGTATTAAAACACAAAAGACGTTACTTTTTAGTGTTATGAAAAATATATGTCGTGGTATCACAAACTCCAGGATGACTAGAAACACTTTGTATGCATGGAAATAAATAATCTGAACAATGAAATGCAAGTAATGTCCAATTTAAAAAAACCGGCTCTCATGGTGAAAAATATTGTAGTGTTTAAATACTAGGGGAATGTCATTTTAAAATTGAAATTCAGTTTAATAAATCTTGTTTCTTTCCATTTTCCATTTATGTATAAACGGTTAAGTAATAATTTTATTGAAGATTTATTTATTACTATGTATTAATTTAGCAATGATACAAAATGGTAATATTTAACAATGAATCATAAGAACTAACTGAATTTAAACTAGCATACTTTACAACGTGTCCTAGTAATCAGCGGTAAACTCATGTAGATTCACTCCTAGACCGAGCTCGTGTGACTTCCAACTAGAACTCACAATCATATTACTACCAACTAGCTTAGAGTACATGTATATCCTGTTTAAAGCACATGCATACCCTGCTTAACACACATGTATACCCTGCTTAAAACACGTGTATACCTTGCGTTAGCACTGAAAAATAGCAAAATAAAGAATTTGTCCTTGAAAATTACCTTAAGGTCATTTCAAGGTCATGGAGAGATCGGCAATATATGACTTCCTATAAGTTTTCAATACATATATGACACCTTACTGGAATAGTTTAGGTGCTATTTAAGATAAAGATTTTTAAAATGGCTGCCACAGGCTCTATAGAAGACTGCTGACTTGGATCCATATCCATTTTTTTTCACAATGGGTCAAGGTATAAATGTGCCAAATGTTATGCATCTATTCAAAAGTGCAGGATTGTTTGGTTTAGCAGCTGCTCTAGTCATTTTCATAAGCGCATCGTGTTCTATAATCTTAATCCTGCACAACTTCAGTAGGCCTACTTGTTTTATTATACTGGCAACAATTGTTTGATTTGTGTTTTATTTTACACCAAATACCAGAAATGAACGTTATTTAGGAACAGTTTGTACATAATGAGCCCTAACAAACATGTCATGCATGTACAGAGAAACGGAAACCTTTTAATACTAGTTGACTCCTGTGGAATTTTGCAGCTGCACTAGTCATTTTGATAAGTGCATAGTGTTCTGTAATCTTAACGCTGCACAATTTCAGTAGGCCTACTTCTTTTATTATACTGGCAACAATTGTTTGATATGTGTTGTTCAATTTAATTTCTACACCCAAACACGAGAAATGAACTTTATTTTGGAACAGTTTGTATATAATGAGCCCTAACAAACATGCATTTACAGAGAAGGGGACACGGTTTCATAATTGTTGATTCCTGTGGAACAACATCTTTAACATGTTAATGTTTCTGATTCAAATCGTTCTACATTAAACGAATTTTTCATGAATGCATTTTAGTGGGAGCGACTAAACAATTATATATGTACATTTCACTTAAATCGAGAAAATAAATTAAGCAATTTAACGAAAGAATCACCCCCATCAAAAAGGGAACACAAGTTTGCCAGTATTCTAATTGTTACCTACCTGCAAATGGAGGTGTTAAATTCAAATAATTAGAAAATACACCGGATCCTTCCTGAACTCTCCAAGCACCAGCGTGCCTTGTTGCATTAAATGAAGGTATTTCAAGTGTGATTACATTTGGCTTGATTCTGGTGACATGATTCCCTTTTCTAGAAACACACATTCCATGGTTCTTCAAACATACTCCCTCTATAGATGACTTCACAATGAAATAAATTTTATCTGTAATGTTTGTTATCTCATTATGTATGTATGTTAGAGTCAGTGGCTGCCCAATTACTGGTATACTCTTGTCTGATAAAAAAATAGGAGCACCTACAAATCAAACAAAGTAAAATATATTTGTTGGAAGTCGATTAATAGCTCAAATTATATGAGCAGATTGTTTTGTTTATAGTGTTAGATATAAAAGGTTAAGAACAGAACGTAATCCTGTTAGGTCAGGCCAGGCTAGGTTATATGTTTCAACGTGCACATTCAGAACAAGCTGCTGTAGAACACACGTCATGGATGTAGGTGTTGACATTCGCCGGCTCCTCCATACAGGACAGGAAAAGGTTTCGGGTAGGTGAGAGAGAGGGTGGGTTTTAACACTCCTGAATTTGAAAATCTCCCGTAGGATTAATTGCCAATTGGAAAATATTGCGCACTTTCTTAAAGGTAATTTCTAAATATTCAAAATGTTTTATAGCCAACCATGTAAATGCCATTTTGATAATATGACGCATCAGTGACAAACATGAAATTGGATGCTATATCTTATGCAATACCTTTTGTTGAAAACGTTTGAGGAATGAATGAATGAATGAATGGATGTTTAACGACACCCCAGCACGAAAAATACATCGGCTATTGGGTGTCAAACTATGGTAATAAATATAAAAATTCAAGATCTAGACAAAACACAGTGTAAAGGACTGTGTAAAAAATGCAAATACAAATATCACAGAATTTTACGCGACAGTGAGTTTTATTAAAAACTTCAATTTGTGCTGTATTGGCCATTCTCAAAGAGAATGTTACACCCCTGCACCACGATGAGGTTACAGCACGCGCAGGGGACGTTTGAGGACTACATTTGTACTCTGAACTGGGTATGCATGTGTTTTTATGAACGTAATGTGATTAGTTTTTCATAAATATACTACTAAAAAAGAGAAACGCAAGTTTAAATTAGGCATGACCCGTTTATCATCTTCCATTGGATGTAGAAATAACAAGGACATCCAAATTCACGTTAGCAATGACAAGAATAAGAAATAATATCTTAAGCATACAATGTCATGGTCAGTTCCAATCAGTATCGGTTATGGCCACCAAATGTGCCTATCACTGCTTGGCACCGCCCATACATGGACATTACCAAAGTCTGCATAACACGTTGGGGTATTGCAGTCCACGTCTCTTGCAATGTCTGGACAAGCTCTTATAGCGTCTGAGGTTGGTGTTGACGTAGTCGCAGCTGTCAATTCAAATGGTCCCATATGTGTTCGATGGGATTCAAATCTGGGGGTCGAGAGGACCAAGGTAGTGTAACGACATTATATCTTTGCAGGAATTCCATTGATACTCTAGCCGTATGGGGTTGAGCATTGTCCTGTTGAAAAACAACGTTATTTGTGTTCACAAATGGAATCACACGTGGAACTAAACATTCGTCTGTATCTAATGCCGTTTTAATTGCCGTGGATATATACCAGGTCAGTCCTTCCATTGAAACAAATGGCCGCCCACACCATGACATTCCCACAGCCGAAGAAATCCGCTTCCTGGATGCAATTTTGCGCAAAACATTCATTATGACGACGATATACCCTTGTGCGTCCGTTGACTCTGTGCAGCGTAAAACACGATTCATCACTATAAGCTATCCTCCACTATTGGTCCCTGTGCAATACTCGACATCTGGTATGGCTGCAGTGGTAGGGGCTGCTGTCAAGAACCTATCTCGTAAATGACGTAACCGGATGTAGCGGGCAGTGTGGCCCAGTGGTACAGTGCCCGCCTGATGCGCGGTCGGTCTAGGATCGATCCCCGTCAGCTGACCACTGGGTTTTTTTCTCGACATAACCATATGTCCGACGCCGATATGACCGTAATTAAAATGTGTTGAGTGCGTCGTTAAACAAACCAAAAAATAATAATAATAATAATAATAATAATAATAACCGGATGTAGCGATATTGCGCAGCCGTCATGCTACGTGGTCTACCGGATCTGGGTAGATCACGGACATTTCTATTTTGGCTACATCGAACCTAAAGGATGCAACGAACTCAGGAATGTCCCTTTAACACCTGTTGTCTGCAGAAATTCCATTATGTTGAAGAGAAAAAAAAACCCACCAACATATAATAATAACCTTAATAACAAAAATACAATGTACAAAATAATCGAAAATCGTTGTTTTAAAGTATCAGATTTTAAGTTCCAGATTCCCGGAAAACGTATTTTAGACTTTCAGAGATTGCAAATTTTCCGGAGGAGCATGGCCCTGGATCCCTCAAGCAACTTCATATCCAAAAGTAGCCCGAGTACTCTGACTGTAAGAGAGATAGACGGACATTTGGACATAAATATGTTCACATTACGCTTGTAGTGAGAGCGTATTTATGTTAAAATGTTCGTCTAGCTCTCTTAAGGTTGATTCATACTTCTCCGCCGACACTGATCGGCGGGTACTCGGAACACTCCGTTGTGATTGTTTACACTCCAACCGCTTTCCCCAAGCTCCCAAATTTCGGAATGCATTCGCCTGTTTAACGGAGAGCTTGAGATGTTTGACAGAGAGCTTGAGATGTTTGACAGAGAGCTTGAGGAAAACGGTTGGGGTATGAACCCAGTGTTCCGAGTACCCGCCGACCAGTGTCGACGGAGAAGTATGAATCAACCTTTACAGTCAGAGTATTCGGGCTAATACAAACGATAAATACACAGTCGAACCCTCCCACTCGAACTGCTTGCTACGGACCTGTACTGATAAGTATCAGGGAAGGTATGTCGACAGGTGAAACGCACTTTAAACATAACATTCGCAATTTACTTGTAAAGTACGAATTTCAAACTTACCTGATGATAAATAACATCCGTTAATATACAAGAACAACAAAAGTTGACTCCAGTTTGCCATTGTGTTAATATGATTGTTTAAAGCGATCGACGAATCCTGCTAGACATAATGAACGGGTGTCCTCATTATAAACTGTGTACACCCGGGAGACCCAAGTAATAAATCAGGCGTGACATACGACGATATCTAAAAATAGCACCTGTGTACAATGTACTCACGTTTTACTTCCTTGTTAGTAGGACGCGGTGTCAGTGCGCTCGTATCACGTTCGATGAGTCGCAGGATAGATCCCCATTTACGAACTGGTTTATTTTTTTAATTATTCACTTTATGTGCGCCATGCACTACCTCTTGTGGGGGGGGGGGGGGTCTTTACAAAACCTGTACTCACGACTGGTCGTGGTACGTACTGCTCCGGTGCCATACGGCTAGTTACGAGAGTGAGATACCGTAAATAAAATAATAAACCAAATATGACGAGAAACATGCACTGCCGCTTTTCCCCCACCCCTACCACCGACCGACCGGAATTTGCGCCTCATAATAATCTCAGGAGGGGTTGTGGGTGGGTTGTGTTGAGTATAAAGGTATTTTGATAGCACTGTGGCAATCATCGTCTTGCGTTGTTGTTTCTTGTTGTTGACGATGTTGTTGTAGTTGTTGTCGCTATCGTCGCCGTTGATGTTAATGTTATATGTAGCTCAGTGGTAGTGTTGATGTTGTTGTTATCGTTCTCGTCGCTGTTGTTGCCAGTATTACAGTCATGTTGATGGTGCCGAGATGTTGTTCAGTGGTTGAGAGTTGATGTTGTTATTATCGTAGTCGTCGCTGTTGATGTCAGTGTTGCTATTTTCATTGTTCATGTTGTTATTGTTGTTAATATTGTTGTTAATGTTGTTATGAAAATGAATGAATGATTAACGACACCCCAGCATGAAAAATACATCGGCTATTGGGTGTCAAACTATGGTAATGCAAATAAATAAAGTGATGATCAACATCAATATAAAAATTCAAGGTTGAAACAAAAACAGTGTAAAAGATGTGTGCAAAAATACAAATACAAATATCATATAATTTTACGGATACTGAATTTTACTCTAAACTTCAATTTGTGCTGTATTGGCCATTCTCAAAGAGAATGTTACACCCCTGCACCACGGTGAGGTTACAGCACGCGCAGGGGGTTAAAGTTGTTATCATCATAGTCGTCGCTGTTGATGTCAATGCCACTGTTCAGTGGTTGAGCGTTCGTGTTATCGTTATCATCGTAGTCGTCGTCATTGTTAATGGAGAGCGGGATGTACCCCAATGGTAAATTGTTAGCTTGGTGCGATCTGGGATCGATCCCCGGAAGGCCCATCGGGTTATTTCTCGCTCTAGCCAGTGCACCATAACTGGTATATTAAAGATCCCTTGCTGCTAATCGAAAAAAGTGGCGACAGCGGGTTTCCTCTCTCAATATCTGTGTGGTCCTCAACCATATATCTCACGCCATATAACAAAACAAAAACGTATTGAGTGTGTCATTAAATAAAATATTTCCTTCATTGCTGATGGTGGTGAGATGTAGTCTGGTGGTAGAGCGTTGATGTTGTTATGATGGTGTCAAGATGTAGTTCAGTGGTAGAGCGCTCACTTCAGGTGTGGTGCATCGCAGGATCGGTTGTCTTCTGTGGAATCGCCACCCCACCGCACCTCACCGCACCCCACCCTCCGTCCAAAACGCGGTTCTAAGACTGAAACATCAAATACCGTGGTGGGTACTATCCTGTTTGAAGAAAGTGCATATAAAAAATCCCTTGGTGCTTTAAGTAATCTGAATAAATCAAAGCAAAATGTTCTGGCAAAAAGAGTTAATGTCGCCTTTCGATACGTTGATATCTTATATCATTCAATTAATTAAAAAATAACAGATTACCTTCCATTGATTTGGCCACCAGAGTCAGAAATAACAGAAACTATGGAAAGTATAAAATCAGATTTAGATATTTCATTGCGCTCTGTCCTGTGTAAGCTTGGGTTTTCTACGCTGGTCTTGTGGCTGGCGGTCCTCTACGGGCAGTGTAGGAGGACAACAAATTATGTTACGGATCTTCTGGCGGGTGGCGGTCCTTCTATGGGTGGTTTAGGGGGATAACACATCCTGTAACGGATCTATTGGCGAGTGGTGGTCCTCCTACGGGCGGTGTAAGAGTGATAAACCATGATAAGGATCTCCTGGGAGTGACGGTCTTCCTACAGGCGGTGCAGAAGGGATACAACATGTTAAGGATCTCCTTGGGAGTGACGGTCCTCCTACAGGCGAACACCTGATAGAGGATCATGGAAGCAATCACCGCGTTTTGATAATGGAATACAGTTTTGTCGTTCCGATGGATCGGTAGGGGTAGACCCTGTAGTAATGACCGTAGTGCTGCGGAACCACGCCAAACAACCACAATTAAAACAGGTTTTACTAGCAACACACATTTTAACTTTTAATTGATGTTGGTGTTTCAGTGAACAACTATACGCAAGCACACAGAAATGCCAAGGCATATAACAAGGACAATACACCTTTTCTTTCATATTCATTAAACAACAAATGTGGTAACATAATTTATCATATAATATCTTACATTTTCAGTGCAATCAAAGTATGTGATATTTCTCAAATCACATACTTTAAGAATTTGGTAACTTTGCAAATTATATGTAAATGAATTGAGGTCACCACACTAGGTTTATTGACATTTACGCAAACATACTAGGTTGACACTCCATAATCGACGTATACATTTATAGGCATCAAATAAAAACATTTCAATTGCATTTTCACACTAAAAGCTGTCCAGCGTTCAGAAAACAAAAAGACCGTTACACACAAATTTATTCTGATGTAAGGACATCCAAAATGACGTCATTCGAATTCAAAGAGACACGTGCCACATATTCTTACGTCATGTGAATATCTAGTAATGGCGGACTGGAATTAAAGTTGCATGTACAGTTTAGAAAAACACGTTATATTAAGTTTGAGATTATGTGATAAAACGATTATTACCCTCGTGTTTTCCGGTATCGTTAATATCATATATTAGGAATACAAATAAAGTATTTTGCTTGCCTAATATATGATATTGGCCATACCGAGAAACACTCTGGTAATAACATATATATATATACATATACTGAATTTTAAATTTAAAACTAGAATATAACCATATTGAGATTTCAGATTTGCTGGTGTTATTGTCTATTTTACCTCGGAAATGTTATTTTTGACCGTAGGCGTTAGTCGATAACATCTTAAACATTGCAGCAAACTCAGGAATGTCCCTTTAAGAAATAAAATTATCTATAACCTATTTCAAATATTAGAACGATCACAAACACGTACATACAGCCACCAATATTTTATTTAGAAAAATATATTTGATTTGTAATTACAATCGTTAAAAGCGGGCAGCATGGCCCAGTGGTACAGTGCCCGCCTGATGCGTGGTCGGTCTAGGATCGATCCCCGTCAGCT
>JAECMU010128618.1:1632-14923 GCA_016106625.1 Dracogyra subfuscus
TTCATCGAAGACATGACTGAAAGTGGTCTGTAATATACCATATACGCAAATATTTTCGCGGCTAAAATAATTCACGATTGGGCTTCCATTGTACATTTTCGCTAGGAATTATTTTCGCGACTGTCCCCAGATAATAAAATCAAAATTACACATATTTCATTTGGCAAACTCTTTTCAGTGATTTTACATACACAAGTTGGACATGTTACCATGCTGTCAGCAAGACATCAATGTTGTATTTATTTCTGATAAGACATGTTATCGATGGAACACGCACATGCGATACAGAAAATTTAAACACGCAAATATCATAAGAAATAAATTTTAATTATTGATGGTCCCACAATCTTCCATTCAAGGTTACAAAGAAAATAAACAAAACTGAGATTATGTAGCAATAGACCTACACCCAACTGTGTGTCACTTTGATCAAATCCACGTGACCATGCAGGTTTACAGAACCACGTGATCTTGTGGATTATTTGGCAGTAAAGACAGAGTGCAAACGAAACTCGGTATAAATTTAACAGGTACCTCTGACTGCTTGTCTTTTGTATCCATGAAAATTATACCAAATCGGAAATAAATTTGCGCGTAATTAAATTCACAGTGCTATCAACATATTCGGTATACTGGTAAGCAGTACAGTGTGTAATATACCGTATATACTGGTAATCAGTACAATGTGTAATACACCATACATAACTTGTAAGCAGTACAATATGTATTATTCTTGGTATGTTGGTAAGCAGTACAGTGTATAATATACCAGTTGTATTTTAAATACATGTAGTACTATCAGTTACTATTATTATATAATAATAACAGTATTAAATATTTTCTTTATATCTTTTCTTTAGACTGTAAAATTAATGTAGCATGTGTTTTGGGGGTATGTAATTAGAATGGTTAGTGTGTTATAGGATGCTAGCACGACAAAACAAATACATTCTGTAATTAGATTATTTAGTGTGTGTTTGTAGGGATGTAAAATATAAATATATTATAACATTTCTTTGCAAATAAGTTTATTTTTATATTTAAAACTCTCTTTCAGATGTTGAGAAAGATGCTTGATTTTCACAATCTAACCAGTGTTCGAATCGTTGCTTCAGACAGTGGCTGGGCAATATCTGATGATATTTTACGTAATTCCCAATTAGCCAGTGCTGTGGATATTATTGGGTAACAGTTTTATTCAGAATTAGTTCATAACAATATGACTTAGACCAACTTTATAAAACCTATTTTCTATAACCATGCCAACTTAAAATATTTTTGAATATTCAGTCTTTCTTCTTAATTTTTTTTTTTTTTAATAAATATGTTTTAATATAAATTGTTTTGAAAAAAACTAAACAAATGCTTTTGAAAACTTGAATGTTGTTCATTGACAACAGATTGTTTAAAACTTATAATGTGATTTTTAATGTGGCATCTACTTTATATCATGAGGTTCATGTTTTTTTTCAAAGATGAAAACTTATAGTCTATCCCATCTTGCTACAAAAAAATGTATTAGTCCCCTACTGGTCCAACCGGAGGGGACTATAGGTTTAATCTCCGTCCTTCTGTCTGTGTGTTCATACATCTGTCCCACATGCATTTTTCTGGATGTTTTTTTTTTTAGAATGCCCTAAGATATTGAACTGCAATGTGTATAGCTTTATCATGTACAATTACAGATCAACTTTGACTGTCATTATGATTTACCCATGAGAAATAAAAATTGGTTTTCTGGATTTTGTTTTCAGAAGGCCTTGAGATATTGAGCTGAACTTTTGTGTATATAGCTTTATCATTTATTGTTACAGATCAAGTTTGACTTTTATGGAGATTTACCCATTTTTGATGGGAGTTATAGCCCTTGAATTTAAGTGACGTGGAAGTTTGTTTTCCGGACTTTTTATTCAAAAGATCTTAAGATATTGAAATTTTGTTTATAGCTTTATCATGTACTGTTACAGATCATGTTTAACTTTCATGATGATTTACCCATTTTTCACAGAGATTTGGTTCTTTAATTTAAGAGACACAATTATTTTTGGGATCAGACAGGGGACATGTATTGCTTTGGCAGTACTCTCAAAATGCTTGTTATTAAAAATTTCAGTTTGGTTTTATGTAAAAAGAAAGATAAGTGTTTTGGAAATAAGCGAAAATATACTAATTTTGTGTGCAATTTAGATACAGTTGGCTAAGAAAGAAATAACTTGTAGTAAATTTCATAGTATTGAGAAAAAAGTTCCCAGTGGAGCGGACTATAGTATATGGCATATATGATGGCAGCTGAGTCCTTCTCTAATTTTTAGAGCATTTATAACCACTGATTAACTGTGTGCTGAAAAATTATTAAGCAAACATTCCTTTCATCTTTGTTTTTATTGGGGTGGGAGAGGGTCTATCTAACTCGGATCAGTGGAGCTGTAGTTTAAAATGTGCTGAGGTGTTAACATCATAAAGCAGTAATTTAAAATTTGCTCAGGTGTAAACACCATAAAGCTGTGGTTTAAAATGTGCTGAAATGTTAACACTATATAGCTATAGTTTAAAATGTGCTGAAATGTTAACACTATATTGCTGTAGTTTAAAATATGGGGAGGTGTTAACACCATAAAGCAGTAGTTTAAAATGTGCTGAGATGCTAAATAGAGGATACTCTGAGTGTCTTATGATATCATAATTTATCAGCACAAGTTGATAAAAGTAGTTTTAAAATATGCTGAGATGTTAACACCAAATAGCTATAGTTTAAAATGTACTGAGATATTAACACCAAATACAATTAGTTGTAGTTTAAAATGTACTGAGATATTAACACCAAATACAATTAGTTGTAGTTTAAAATGTACTGAGGTGTTGTTAATGGAACATTTCTGAATTTGCTGCATTGTAAGATATTTCCGACTAATAAACTATTTCTACGATTAAATGTACATATTAAATATATTTTCTTGTTTAGATTATACGTGTCTGTATATTCAGTGTATTTCTGGTCATCTCGAAATTTCGAAGAAACTAATATTGGATTTTGTCTTCAAAGGATTTCGTACATAAACAAAAAATATATTTAGAAAATAAAATGAAACTAAGCCTAGTACAAATATTAGAACAATCAGAAACATGTTTAATATACTGCCAATGATATTTTATACAATCATTAAAAAGTCTCTGTTAGTCGATAACATCTTAAAACTTGCTTTTTTTCAGAGTTCATTACCCTGGAACTACAACCGTAGTAAGTGCCATGATAACAGGAAAACAGCTGTGGTCTTCTGAAGATTATAGCACATTCAACGACAATGTTGGAGCTGGTTGCTGGGCTAGGGTGAGTCCATCTCTGCAAGATCACACAACACTTGTCTTAACTGGATGTGTCTCTTGATACTTAAAACCAGTTACCTGTCTCTATTATTTATTATTTTATTACTTTCAGCTGTCTTAATATCTCAATTCTTCCTTACACAACATTCTGTTTACTTATGTATCTTCATACTTAAAACCATTTTTATACGTGTCATTAGCACTTGCAGACATTTACCGTATTTTGCGGAGTATAAGCCGCTAATTTTTTTTTTCATATCGGAGGGGACGGTTTATATAACGGTGCGGTTTATATGTGAATTTTATTTTAAGTTTCTAATTATGTACCAGTCGCTATGGCGTTTTATTGCAATTAGAAACTTTAACTGGTTGGGAAAAGCTGAGGCTAAGCGTCGTTGCATTAAATCATTAATCATTACACATGTGCATGTTAATGTCAAAAGTACGACAATACAACAATGCAACGATAAACGGAAACGAAATACAGTTGTTTTAGTAATAATGTTCCCGCGTAACTGGGGCATGCGAGACATCACCCGCTAAAACACGGACCTTTTTGGTCTTAAGAAATACTATTTGTTATATAATTTATTTATTTGGTTTTATAAGTATCACTTTAGAAATTTAATCAGGGTGCGATCATTTGAGAAATCAGAAGCGCATGCAGACATTTATGCCCCCACTCAAATATTTTCGTAACCTTTGTCACGGTTACTAAACAATGCGCTTTACAGACTGCTTGTTTAAAACGCACATGTTTTTTCAGAAGAAGACTGTAAATATGGGAACTGCGCATGCGTGACCGGTGGTTTTACAGACTGCTTGTTTAAAATCCACGTTTTTACTCAAGATGACTGTAAATATGGGAACAATAAATTGTACCAGTACTTTTATTTGGAACTACGTATTACCGGTACAGAATAAGTGAACATCAAAAGTCAAAACGTAAATCTATTACGCTTATCCAGCAGATCGCATGCGGTGTTTGACCTACATTTGTTTGCATGGCCTTTGACAAGGCTTTGTTTATATCTGGCATCTGCGGCTTATAAAACGGTGCGTCTTATATATGAATGGATCCTCAAAAATTTGTAAAAAACAGGGGTGCGGGTTATACAAGGGTGCGTTATATACTCTGCAAAATACGGTAGTAATAAAATCAAGCACTAGTGTATTGTAACAATAAATACAGTTAGAAATTTTAAATGTCTTGCCATTAAACAAGATTGGACAACATGTTAACTGTTTTATGTGATTTCAACCCCTGATTATTGAAGTAAAATCATAAAGCATGCCAGTGTTTTCTGTCATCTAAAGCTACATGTAAGTTTGTTAATTGAAAGCAAATTTCATTTACACTTTTTATTTTTAGATCCTGAATCAGAACTATGTCAATGGATTTATGACGAGGTAACAATTAATTTGAATTCTTCACCTAACAATGTTATGTGGAGATTTCTGACGCCAATGAACTGACTGAGACATTCCACACTTTTTAGTATCTTATTCTTAACCTCTTAAAACAACAGATTTTAGTAATTAAAATAATACAACTGACAAAAAATGTAAAAGCGAAAAAACCCACCCACATTTATTGTGATTCCCAGCGTTATAATTACCATTATATTATTAGATGTAAGGGTCATCGTGATATGAATATCTGTTCGTGGAAAGGAAGAGAAACTGTTAATATGCCCAGGTTTGGTAAAGGTTCACACATGTCCATCCTGGGCACAAGTTCTGCTTTTTGTCATAGCTGAATAAATAAGTAGATTGCACATATACTGAAAAACGAAAGTAATGCAAACATATTCACGTAGTTTTTCTTAATTTATTTTAAAATATTCAGTTTGGAATCGATTAGTTTATAAAAGTATTAAATTATCAATGTCTTGGGAATAGTTTGGGTCCAAACGGACAGGATGTTTGCAGAATAAGAAAATATATATTGAAATATTCACGTTTCTATAGTTCAGTATATGTTTATAATAACTTGAGCCAAACTTTAAGGGTGGGGAGGCAGGTATTTAAATTACTTGCGCACCTACTTCGATCTGTCTACATTCATATCACAGTGATAATGTATTTCTCACTTGTTTTGTTTGTAGCACCCTTTCGTGGAACCTGATAGCAAGTTATTACAATGCGCTACCGTTTGCCGGTGATGGTTTGATGACAGCTGTAGAACCATGGAGTGGCTTTTACAGTGTGCGCAGTCCTATCTGGATTACAGGTACAGTGTACCCTCGGTTTATTCCCCCCATCCCTCCACCCCTTGATTGAACACCAATCTACTCTCAACTTTCTGACAAGTACTGCTTGTCTTTCTGTTTAATTCCCTTGATGGGGGCGGGATTTAGTTTATTCGGTTGAGTGCTTGCTTGAGGTGCTTGTGTTGCAGGATGAACCATCTCAGTGGATCCG
The DNA here is from genome assembly GCA_016106625.1 of Dracogyra subfuscus. Taxonomy (NCBI): domain Eukaryota; kingdom Metazoa; phylum Mollusca; class Gastropoda; order Neomphalida; family Peltospiridae; genus Dracogyra; species Dracogyra subfuscus. The sequence continues at coordinate 7,381 of JAECMU010128618.1, forward strand.
TTCAACTTCTTGGGTTTTTTCTCAATCCAACCAGTGCACAACAACTGGTCAAAGGCTGTGGTATGTGTTTTTCTGTCTCTGGGAAAGTGCATATAAAAGATTCCTTGCTGCATTAGAAAATATGTAGTGGGTTTTCTCTGATGATTACGTGTTAGAATTACCAAATGTTTGACATCCAATAGCTGATGATTAATTAATCAATGTGCTCTAGTGGTGTCATTAAACAAAACAAACTTTAAATTCCCTTGATTTACTGCCGCCCTTTTCAACAAAACTCCATGTAGCCCCAAATGACTAGATTAAAAGTTGATCATTGTGTTATAACTAACCTGATGATGCATTTCATTGGAAGCAAGATGTAGCCCAGTGGTAATGCACTCGCTTGATGTGCAGTTGGTTTGGGGTCGATCCCTGTCGGTGGGCCTATTGGGCTATTTCTAGTTCCAGCCAGTGCATCATGAATGGTATATCAATGGCTGTGGTATGTGCTATCCTGTCTGAGATGGTGCATGTAAAAGATCTCTTGCTACTAATTGGAAAAATGTAGCAGGTTTCCTCTCAAAGACTGTCAAAATTATGTTTGACATCCAATAGCCGATGATTTCTAAATCAATGTGCTCTAGTGATGTCGTTAAACAAACCAAAACCAAAAACGTTCATTGCTGTGGAAAACAAATAATTATATCTTATCAGATCCAAATTTCCCATGGTAATAACTAATAGTATATATTAAGTGAATAGTAAGTGACCTAGTTGGTTATTGTTTGTTATATATATATACATGTATATATAGAACGTTTTACCTGTTGGATCATCAAAATATCTATAGTACTAAACCTGATCGCACTCTCATTGTCATATACAAGAAAAGACCAACAAGGCACAACACTTTCAGCCAACAAGTTGGACTAAACATTAGCCAAAACAAAAGTGACACCTTCTTATATTTGGGTTAGTGTCATTAGCCAGGATGGAGATGCAAGGATGGACATTCAGAGCAGATTGAATAAGGCCAGAGGTGTTTTCATGAGCATGAAGGCAGTATGGAAATCAGCACAATATAGCACATGTACGAAGCTAAGAATCTACCAGAGCTGCATACTTACCACTCTTCTCTATGGATCATAGTGCTGGTGTATGACTGAGAAAGACATGTCTAGGCTATCTTCCTTCCACGAACTCGGAGAATCCTGAGGATATTCTGGCCCAGAAAAATCTCCATTGAGCAAGTACTGGAAGAGACCAATCAGGAGAGCATGAGAACCATCATCACCAGAAGACTGTGGAAGTGGATAGGCCACGTCCAAAAAGAAGACACATCTATCACCAGAACTGCAGTGCGCTGGACCCCAGGGTCTTTTAAAAGAATGAGAGGATGTACAAAAACATCATAGTGCCAAATAGTGGAAACAGAGATGAAGAAGACAGGACACAGTTGAGGCACCATCGAGAGATTGATAAGGGATATACCGGCATGGTGGAACTGGTCACTGCCCTAAAGGCCACTAGGCATGACAGGAAATGATGACTAAACCTGATGTAATGCCAAAGTTACTCAGGTACAATAGTGGGTGTTTATGTTATTTTGGATGTAAAAAAATACTGCCACTTAGTCTACCAGTACTCATTCTCACTATGTGTTTGTATTCTAATCCTCTCTTTTTAACTGTATTTGAAGGTGACATACCAAAAATAGTGATGTTCTCATGATCAATTATAACAGAAAATTTATTGTTTTTGTTCTAGAGATGTGATGATCAATTAAGAAATTGATTGGCATTGAAAATGTTAACTGTAATTATTCCTAGAATATAAGTGATAAAATGCATTATGAAATTTGCTTACATTTTGATTTGTTTTCATAAATATGTAAAGAGAAACAGATTATAGGTATTAAAGAAAAGAAAAAAGGCATGTATTCTGGTGAACTAGACAATTAGAGATTAATAAATATAATACTAATAATGTATTCAGACCTATCTTATCTTCACATATATTCCATCTGATTAGGGAATTGAAAATTGATTGTTTGGGCCAAACCAATGAAATTCCAATAATTCCCAAATCTTATAAAAAATAATTGACAATTGTGTAAAGGATTCGTCATGCGTATTTTTTAATATGGAAAATATAAATTAACTGAGTCTGTGTTAATCGGTATTTATTGATGCTCTGCCAAGACAAATACTGATTACTAGTAACTAGAAGAGGTTGATATTTTACATATTTAAAAATACAAGTAGCAAATTGTATTTATCCTATAACACATTCTAATTAACTTTTTTGTAAATCACAGTACTGAAGTCGCTGCCATCGAATATATGATGTCATCATGATTAGCACAGATTAATTTGAAGTCACACATTTTAAACAAATCTTTGAAAACATTACGCTAAGGTACATGGGTCTTGTTGGCTTGTTGACCCATCCACAACAAAAGATTACCTTGAATACCATTAATAAAGTAAATTATCACATGGGTTTATGACATGGATATCATGGGTAACTTACAGTATAAATGTTGGTTCTTCAAATTTAAAAGTTATGTAAAGTAAAAAATAAAGTATTTAAATATGCTACATTATTGAGGCATGTATATGTATTTGAAGATGCTATCAATTAAATTAATTTGCCTTTCAACTGGGGTGGGTGGAGGTGGGTAGTGTATCATCTTCAGAATTGGGAAGGGCATTGTCCCTCTGACCCCTCATTTCCAGCTCTGGCATGTAAATAATAGATGGCCCTATATATGTACATTGTCTCTGTCTGTCTCTCTATCACTGTCTCTCGCTCACTCCTTCCCTCTCTCTCTCTCTTTCTCTCTCTCTCTCTCTCTCTCTCTCTCTCTCTCTCTCTCTCTCTCTCTCTCTCTCTCTCTCTCTCTCTCTCTCTCTCTCTCTCTCTCTCTCTCTCTCTCTCTCTCTCTCTCACTTCCGCTCCCTCTACCTCTCCCTCTCTCTGTCTGTGTATGTGTGTGAACTGTGTGTGTGTGTTATATCAGTTTTGTTTGGTTTACAGCACACACCACACAGTTCACACAGATTGGCTGGATGTACTTGCGACATGGGGCTGGTGTTGGTAAACTGGAAAGTGGAGGAAGCTATGTTTCTCTAGTCAGTCCTGACTCCAAAGACTTGACCATCATCATTGAAACCATGGTATGAATTTATTACCTCTACTGGTGTGTCCTACATATCTTTAATTGTGGCAGTTCGAGAACTGAGAAAAGTAATTGGCATGTCATTTTCAATTGACCTTTCCTTAAACCACACATACATGTATACCAGTGGCTTTTGATACCATGGCTTTAGATTGCAGTAAAATTGTTGCGATAAACATTGTGCCCAAAATAATCATGGCCATATTAAATACAAACATGCTGACTCCAAAATATTTCACCTCAAAACCACTAAAATATTATGTTTATTTAGATTAAAATATCTTGAAATGTATTTCTGAAAACTCTACTGTTACTGACAATACTGAACTAAAACACCTTCCTGCACTCATAAAGAATTAAAGTTTGTTTTGTTTAATGACACCACTAGAGCACATTGATTTATTAATCATCAGCTACTGGATGTGAAACATTTGGTAATTTTTAATTTTTGCATATGGACCCTCAAGCACCATTTAATGAAGTGGTCAACAGTCATACATTTCATTTTGTATTGAAAATCTTCCGTTACTTATACTGATAAATAGCACTTCATTTAAATCCAATGTTTTATTTTATTTTTTAAGTCACAAGTTTTCTTTTCTTTATTTATGCACATTTACCAAATTGCTAACCCTTTTTGGCTTAGTATATTATTATTTAAATGGTAAATGTTCAGTGATGCTGTTTTCACTAACACATTATCTTGTTTATTTGTTTGTTTCCCCATCAAATTGTTTATGTGAGATTGCTATTCAGTGACAAAACTAAATGTTTATAGTCATTTTTCTTTACATTTTAACAGGTTTTACTACTTAGGATGCATAGTTCTTACAGCTTTTATTTTTACAAATGCCATTTATTTATTAAAAACTGATTTAGTTGAAAGCATGTTCTTTATTTTCCTAGTATTATAACAAATTCACCATTATTAGCTGTTGATTTTGTTTCTTTCAGTCACATGACCATTCTGTGTGTATTCGGCCAGCTCTTCCACCATACACTGTGAATAAGACAACCATTGAGATCCAGCTGAAAGGAAGCTTTGTAAGTACAATGGACTCTGTCCCACCCAGCATCAGTCTAAACCGGCATTCTGTGTAAACTGGCACAGTTTGAAAGTCCTGTCCAGTTACTATTAATTTATTGGGAATAAAACTATGTCTGTCTATTCTGAATTTTGGATGCAAATTCAAGAACAAAAGAATGGTTTATTAGCTATTTCTACAACAGCACACAATCTTATGTCTACTGCCAATGGTCACCTTTTGACTGCAGTTCCCCAGTAATTAGGACACCAAAGAAAGTGTTATGAAATAAGCATACCTCTTTGAAAGCTTAATAAACAAGGAACCACACCTGTAGCAAGATAAATACTGATCTGTTTAAAGCAATAAAACTATAAATTTAGACCCCTGTTTCATGTGATTTTAATCAGTAAAATAATGTTATTTATTTTAAATGCTTTCTGGTTTGAACACATGTTTTTATTACAGTCAAATGTTAATATCCCAATTTCAAAAGTTGGGACCAAACTTGTGTCCCAGTCTGCTTCTTAATGATGACATGTCAAATTTTATTTATTTTGAGTTTGATTAGTTTCTTAGAGACGCAAATATCTTTCAGGTTTATACCAATTACTAAAACAAGTATTGCTTTGCCTTGCATTTACAAATGTCTTACACATAGGCCAAACATTTGATTAATATGACGTTTTATTTACGTTCAACTAGGTATATATTCTGATCAGTATATCACAAGAACCGTAACTCAGATTGAACTCTGTCTATACCGGCACTCTGCCTAAACTGGCATATTTTATCGGTCCCAAGTGAATCCGGTTTAGACACTGTCTATTTAGTACTACCCGCAATACTAAAACATCACTGCTGCTTCAGAAACTCTGTAAAGTCAATTAAGCTTTTTTCATATATTTGTTTTTGTTTAGGTGGGTAGTATTTGCTTTTAGTTTTATTACCAGAATTCTCAGTCATTGAGCCTTGTTGTCGACGGTTTGTGTTGGAAGTGCAAATGATTTGTATCCAGTGTTCGAAATATGCACTTGTCCGTTTGTCCTGAAAAGTGAAATCTGCTCTGTCCAGTGGACAAACAAAAATGTTCAATGAAGTTTCATTTTGAGCAATGAAAAGCATTGTCCTTGTGCTTGAATAAAACAAACCATTTAATGGACAAGTGAAAATATTGTCAGACAAGTCGATTTCTAGAAATATTCAGCTTATTTCTATCACTGATATCCCAATATTTCATTTGTTCATTGTTAGTAAAATGGTTAAATTAATTACCAGAAATTAGTAGTCAATTCCTCTACATTAAGACATTCTGCCATTGTTGTAGAGTAAAATGTTCAAAATAGCCGCCTCAACTTAAAATTTCTTGTTATTTTTAACCAAAGGAAAAAAGAAAGAAAAAGGTCAGCCATTCTGATGAAGGAAATAACTTCCTGTTATTCTGTTAATAATTTTTTACCATTCTGCTCCCCAAAATTGCCGGAAATACAAATGTCTTCCACAAAAAGGCTTAGCCTTTACGAATGCAGTTTATCTGTAAACATGTGTCCTTCATCAAAAACTTATAAAAATACACCCACATATATGCCAAATATCTTTTAAATAAAATAACAAACAAATCACTAATAATACTGTAATAAGATACATGAAATAACAACAGGGTTGAAAATTAGCTGTCACCCATGGCGACCTTTACTGGCTAAGGGCGACTAAGAATTTTTCAAAGGTAGTCCTTTGGGCAACCATCGAATTTAGTGCCCGGCGAGTATGGTACTAGTTAAAAAAAACCCACACAAATACTGAATTAATTGTGACAAACACACTGTGTCTGTGTTGGTGCAAACTACAGATCTGGCAGCAGAAAACATAGAACATGTTCAGTATTTTGATAGCACCAACATAATGGGTTTTAAACCCATACCATCTCAAATAACATTTTATTTGTGGTAAAAGTGCAGTGTAAATTAAAACAAAAATTCTTTACAAATTAACAGCAAACTGTGATACAAGTTTTAAAGCAATTTGTTTGTTTGAAACATTATTTATTGCAAAAGGACTGGGCACAAGTTACTCAACTATTAAGGTAATTGATGGAACATCCAACGTAATCTGAATGACACAACCATCATACATTACCAATGCCATATCTCTGCACAAAGCAGGGTCGATGGGAATTTGGCGAAATAGTGCATAATTTTTGGATCTCGGTCTAGGAGAACCGCTACTTCCAAGGAATCATTTGCTGGGAATTTCACCTCTTTTGCATCACCACACAGGACTGACACTCCCAGACTAGTTTACAAAAGCATGTCCAGTTCTACCTATAGTCTGTACTGCGTTATCTTTTACCCTGTATTAAAAATGAGATTTAATATGTTTAATTGTTTTATATTTGAGTTGGGATGGGTTTAAAACTTAATAACATGTTTTTATATGAATTTTTACTTTATTCATTATGAAGTTAAATGTCAATTCATCGGTTTTCTTTTTAAACACAAATGTTATTAATAATTTTTTTTTTTTAAACCCAGTCTAGTTTTGAAGTTAAATTCCCAAGTGATAAATGGAGGGCTAGTTGAATTTGAGAAGGGCCTGTAAGACTTTTCTTCAACTGGCAACCCTTTAACAATTTTTTATTTTTCTACTATAACAGAACATTATTGTCACAGTTTTCATTGTGGGATTTCATTTCCTCTGTCATATACATGTATGTAATGTATATCTGGAAATTTATTAAGCACTACATGAATTGTTTTGCAGCCAAAAAGGCGTCTAGAAGTAATTGTCCGTTTAAACCTGATATAGATTTTTTATGTATTCTATATCTTCTGGATATTTACCGAGATGGCCTGAATAAATTCCTTATGAGAAGCACATCGATGTGGTTCCTGCTCCATACATGTAGTTAATTACTATGATACAGTTTCATGCATATTTATGGTTTCGGTCTTCCGTCTGAATACATTAAGTTTTAATGTAACAACAGTCTCATTTACTGTCAATTGTTTTCAATATTCTCGGTATACACAGAACATTAATTTCCGTGTTTTATGAAATGTTCACAATTCCTTATGAAGTTTAAATAAACTACACAGTAAAAACTAGTTAGTGCTTAATTAATTTCCAGGTATATACGTATGGTTGCTATAGCAATGATGGTTTTCTTTAATGTTGTAGGCGAAAGTTAAAGAGTTAAATGTGTGGTACAGCAAACTGGGATTCAATGGAACACAATCCAGCCTGTTTGAACAGAGAAAACCAGTCACAGTAAGTCACAGGTGGTTTACTATGCATGATTTACTTCAGAGAGAATCTGATAGAACAGAGAAAACCAGTCACAGTAAGTCACAGGTGGTTT
>JAECMU010128641.1:0-25934 GCA_016106625.1 Dracogyra subfuscus
AGACTAGTAATAACAATTAGTATTCACATCAAGATGTATAATAAAACATCAAACCTGGCCTGTGGATGGCTTCTGTCCCGACTTTTGGGTGATAGCCGTCACATCCATCCATTTCTGCAAATGTTGCTGAAAAACAGATCAAATACAAATAATTTTTACTGCAAAACAAAGATTATTTCATGGCGTTTCACATAGGTAATAACAATTTGTTGATGCTAAAAATAAAAACCCCAACTACAACCATAATCCCACCCCAAATTAAATAAAGTAAAGAAGTGATAAGGCCTCTAAAATCTTAATGGGTGGTTGGATAAAAAAATAAAAAATAAATTATATATTAATTATTTTCTAAATAATGGTTAGGAAAGACACTTTTATAAATCTTCCATTGAACATGATAGTATTATGTTGTAGGACAAATATAACCCTGAAATGCAAATTTTATTTCATTTTCATGAGCTTTAGGATTTAGGCCTAACTGCACATATAATTCTAGCTGTAGGTTCTTCAACCATCACATCCTCCTACCATAAGCTGGTCACAGAGCTTCTCATTGAATGTGTTTGGAAACAGCTGAACGAGACTCGACAAGCGCTGAATGACGTTCAGTGTCAGACTGCGGAAATCTCCCAACTTCATCAGCAGAGGTCGTATCGAATTGTAGACCGTCTCAGTGTCTATCGTACACCCAGCAATGAACTGGAGAAAATACACACAAAAATGCATGACTGTCAGTGAATAAAACATATACATAAGTGCAAATGGCTTCCTTATTTATAGCACATCCACCAATGAACTTAAAACATTATTTGTAAAAATGTATCATGATTATTTGTATCAAAGAAAAGAATATTTTGTTTAACAATAATTTAACACATTTTAAACATGGCTATTGTAACATTTAGTCAATAGAGAGGAAAACAACTGCCACCACACAGGCTACTCATATGAACAGAAGAGATTGTATATGCATGATAGGACTGCTGGTGCTCCCTTGCATCTGCCAGTGCAGGCGGTCCCTCCTACATCCCCCCCCCCCCCCAACTTCTGTCTTGGATGAAAGAACGTGCGAAATCTTGCGCCCACGACAGGCGTGCACTACAACAGTTTGTTCTGAATGTGCACATTATACCCTATGACATGACATGACACGTATATGCATTTTCCATGAAGACAGGACAGTACAAACCTTATACTTTGATGTACCACTTGTGAACAATGGTTAGAATGATGAAAAACCCAGGAGTGTGATCAATCCTATGAGTTTTAACATTATATCATTAAAAATAATTATATTTTCAGTCAATCAAAGCATTATAAGAATTAAGTAAAAGAAGTAGTTTTAAAAATTAAGATAAAAAGTTACCTTTTTCATGCACTCATGAGCTGCCTCCTGCAGGTCACTGTTTGTACTGTTCAAGGCTTTGTACAGGATTCCGAAGATTTTGTCTCGTCGAGCTGGGATGTAGTGACAGGCAGCAAGAGCCCCTGAAATCACCAATGAGGAATGAATAAATGAATGAATGAATGAATGAACGACTGAATAAATGAATGAATGAATGAATGAACGAATGAATGCATGAATGAAAATGTTTAAGGACATTCCAGGACAAAAATAAACATCGGCTATTGGGTGTCAAATTAAGTTAAGTGTACGAATATGATTATTTACATTAAAAATATAAAATCATATAAATGTGTAAAAAACAGTGTAAAGATGACCAATGGGAATGCAAATGAGTGTTTTCACATATGACTTGCAAGTGGCCAATGGGTATAAATGACAGTTTGCAAATATATATATTAACAAAATGTTTTCCGACATAGACTTAATGAAAGACAAATGTAAATTAACTGTTTCTTTTTATGTACTGGGGAACTGGAGAAAACTTGAGGTGTTTTCTCTTTTATTATACATTACCAATCCTCAAGGGTACTTTGTTTGAGGATTGGTAATGTGAAAAGAAATGGAGAAAACTTGGTGTTTTCTCTTTTATTATACATTACCAATCCTCAAACAAAGTACCCTTGAGGATTGGTAATGTGAAAATAAATGGTGTGTTATTCCTTAAAGTAATTATATGCAATTTGAAAATCAGAGCTATCTTTTGGCTTAAACTTATGGGCATCAAATTATTTATTTATTTATTTACTAGATCTGTAAGTCCATATTCAATATATACTGTTGAATATAGAAAAACACAAATTTAATATTATTCTTTTCAGAGAACTCTGCTAATAACTCAAGTGGTGCAACTGTCCAGCATACATATAGCTAACCAAGGTGTGTGTCCTGGACAATAATTGGATATAAGCACAAAAACCAAGTTTAAAAAACCCAATCTTTCTCTTATTAAAAGTAAGCAGGAACTCACTCAGCGCACTAGTCCGAAGTGGGACCAGGTTGGTTATGTTCTTGTAGCAGGGCAACTTCAACAAGATGGCGTCCTCTGCTTCACACAGACTGATCAGCTGAAACCGTGCAATAAGTTAAAATTAAAATAAATGCTTAAAGGATAGACTCAATTTTATTTTTATTTAAACCATACAATTAACATGTGGTTCCAATTATGGAGAATGCTAAAGTCTTGCATCTGAACTTTATAGTTTTCAAAAGCACAGCCACTTGTCTGTTGTATCGCACCCATCTATTTTACTAGTGATTATAAAACTCTAAACTCAAAGCTATAATGTAGTTAATGTCTTGAGACTTTGCTATAGTGTGAACCTAAAAAGTGAATAAGCACAGGTCCTGGAGATTTATGCTGCTCTCCATGTCCAAAATGAAGTTATTAACATAACACTTAATACCCACAAAAACCTACTGGCTCAAGTATGAATAAACACACAAACACAGCTGTTCATTATAATGTTGTTTTTATGTTTATTTTATTTTTATTTTTATTTTTTTTAACGACGCACACATTAGAATTACGGTTATGTTGAGAAAACCCCCAGCGGTTAGCTGACGGGGATCGATCCTAGACCGACCTCGCATCACTGTTCATTATAAATGTATTCAGTTACCAATGGAGTGACACTATTTCTATACATATTTATACTCACTTCTGTAAAGAAGACATTGTGTTCCACAATGTTTACATCAATAGTGAAGAGGCGTGGTTCGAGACTTGTACAAAACATATTTCCTTCCTGCAAGTATACATAGAACAAATCATCAATTCAACAGTCAAATACAACAGAATTAATACTTTAATTTAGACTCTTAAAAGAGAATAATCAATATGTGATTTGTATTAAAGATCTGTAGTATTCAAATAAAATACTATAAATCATTTTAAAATATTCTTAAATCATTTTCTACACCCTGCATTTATTCTTTGGTAGTTCCAGAACTGATCAATTTGGCAGAGGCACAGTAAAAATAAAAATAAATCATATTTACACATACAAGGATGTGAGAAATGCAGGAACAAAAAAGCTTACTGTGGCCAGGGTCCAGGGTCCAGGGTCCAGGGGCCATTCAAGAGCCCCTGAAGGAATATTGTTGTTTGCAACTCATAGAACTGGCAAAATGCTTACAAATCTAAACTGGTTATAACTTATAATATATAGCACACATCATAAACTTGAAACCCTGAAAACATGCCAATGAACCTTGTATGGTCTACAGTATTGAACATAATGTTTTTTTAATTTTTATTTAGATGAAATGGAAAAGCACAATTAAGCGTTTCCGCATAGCTTTCACATCCATGCACATACATTTTTTAATTTTTTACCACCAACATATCAAGCATAAGATAATTATGCTATCACTCTCCTACCACCTTATGATCAGTTTAGGAGAAGCCTATTAGTATGACACTCACCATGAGTCCAATCTGTGCGTTGAGTGGCTGGTGACGTAGAAGATGTTTCTTTGGTGGAATCATGTCCTGCAAAACATCTTTGTGTGGTTCCATTATCTCGGTTATCGTCTTCCCTGTCGTCTTCGATAACACATCCAGGGAATTCATCGCCTACAAAAAGATACAATGGTATTTCTCAATATTAAAGGGAACACATTCAAAGAATTCATGGCCTACAAAGAGACACAATTGTAAGTATTTTGGAATTTTAAATAGGTATTTATGACAAAAAGCACATTAACAACTTTTAACTAATATTCTTAACTTGAGATCTGAGTAAAAACACAATCGGTTTACACTTAAAATTAAGTCATTGGCTACAGTTCCTAACATAAAGACCCTTTTCTATTTCGCCATAAAAAAAATAAAACATTCAGCTGAATCACCAAAAAGTTACACAATTTACCAAAATCAATAATGTAAGTAAGAAATTGTAAGTAACGTGTAATTATAACGGTAAAAAAGCTATTTTAACCAAAAACATTTCACACTACATCGTTACTAGGGTTAGTGCCTTTATTGATACAAAAAGGTTCCTTCCATATTCACCCACCTGTTCTCTGACCAAGGTGTTTGTGGACGTCACCTGGCGGACAAGTTCATGCGTCACCTCGTAAAAAGATTTCTTCTGAGCGCTGATCAGTTCCTCGGAGATCAGACTTGAGTCTGGCTCCTTGGCACACAGAACAAGCATGTTCTTCAAGTTAGACTTGGCCAAGTCTACAGCACCACTGGAAACCTGGTTAAGAAAGTCAGAATTCATTTTAAAAAACACTGTTACATCCATTCCTGTCTTTTTGAGAAAAAAAACCCCATAGTTTTATTGCACCACGATGCAGCGCACGTCACACTCAGAACTCTTTTAATATCATGTTCAATGGGCATCTATAATATTTGGATTAAAACTCTATTGTTGTATTGTTGACTTGTTCTAACATTAGTATACCTTCGCTGCCAATTCCAAAAATCTTAAAACTAGCATACTGTAAAACGGGTAATATTCGCGTGTGTGTAATTTTCGCGTTTTTCGCGATTTTAATTTGACCGCGAAATTTAACTCATGCGAATATTAATACTATAGTATCATCTTTAAAAAAAATAACACAAAAAATAAGGTTAATACATTTCATTTACTCACATATTTGTTTAAAAAATTAAAATCAACACTGGTAAGCATCCAATCAATAGCTGGAACAATAAAAAAGATTTGTCCAAATCAGTACTACTATTACTACTACTTCCGGTAGCAGCTGTATACACGTGTTTGACAGACTCATTCCGATGTCTAGATGTAAGCCTAATCCATTGGTACTTTTGAGAATCTGTGTACACAAACAAAATAGGATGAGACGTTTTCAACCACCGACACTTATGGGAGAGTTGATTAATCCACATTCAGAACTACCGTCATTCATTGTGCATGAGCTAAGCGGCCATCTCGAGATAAAACGCTTGTGATTGTATCACTTGGTTATCGGTCAATTACTATTAGGCTAAGTCAGTCACAGTTCTTTTATCTTTGTGAATTAAAAAGTATGCAGTAGTATTGATTTTTTTTCTTTTTCATTCTTTATTTCCTTCTTTTTTACCGACTTAAGAAAAAAAAAAAACTACAACGCAAAAATTACAAACTGCAAAATGGATATAATTGACTGGTCGCGAAAATTTACTCCCGCGAATATTACCCGTTTTACAGTATATAACATTTAGCAAATAACAAAATAATTAAATTGTCACGATCTTCTGTCAGTAACTTTGAACTACATTAAAATACATTTAATTTTATTTTGCAACATAAATTAAAATTTGCAACATGAATTAAAATTTATTAAACAAGAACATGATATGACACCGAAATGATACTGTGTAACAGTTACCTCCCCTGTCAAATCCATCATCACAAACAGCAGTGCTTTGAGGAAGAGGAACTGGTGCTCCAAAACCCATTTCAGGGCCATTCTCTCGGACAAAAACTTGATAGCCAGACACCTAAAATGAATCAAAATCATTTTACCTGTCTGTTTTTAATTGGTTTTAAAACAGAGACATTACGCTTATAAGATATACACATATATTCTTTTCAGTTTTTAACAGCTAATTAATCAATTATTCATCCAATTTCTTTCTATTTTACTTTTCTTCTTTCTATCCTTTCCCAAACTACTTTGTTTATATATTATTAGAAGTAGGTATGTTAACATATGTTCATAGATACTACTATACTAATGCATATATTTTGAAAAAAAAGTGTTTTGTTTGACACCACTAGAGCACATTGATTTATTAATCATTGGCTATTGGATGTCAAACATTTAATAATTTCGACAGTCTTAGAGAGGAAACCCGCTACATTTTTCCATTAATAGCAAGGGATCTTTTACATGAACCATCCCACAGACAGGATAACACATACCACAGCCTTTGGTATACCAGTCATGGTGCACTGGATGGAGCGAGAAATAGCCCAATGAATCCACCGACAGGGATCGATCCCAGACAGACCGCATATCAAATGAGTGTCTTACCACTGAGCTACATCCCGCCCCTGTTCTGAAAGGTCTTGAAATATATAATGCTGTTGACCAATCCAAATACATTTTTATGATTGCTTAGTCAAGCACATTATTATTTTCCTTCTGAATACACATTTCGTTCACTGTCAAAGGTTACAAATATGTACCACCACTTACCCTCCATATTTTGCATACCAGGCCCTGTCGTAACACAAAGAACACATTCTGTCCACAAGATATTCAAATAATGGAAGTTGACATGCCTGAAAAAGAAATGGAAAAAACTATAAATTCTAAATCCTATTAAAAAAGGAGGTATAAACTCCAAGGAGAACAGAGATAAACAGTTTGTGGTTAGTGTAAATGTAGCTGCAGTTAAAACTTATTTGGGAAATGCAGTCAAAGTTCCTAAGTTATCATCATTTGGGGCTTTTGGGGTCATCTCCCAGTCTGAAGACATTTTTGTTGATGATTCTTCCAAATTGAAAAGTAACATTGATAGTAGTAAATTTCAGCAAAGCTGGAAATTTGGGAGTCCATGGCTAAAATACAATGCGTTCAGGAGATTGATGTTTTGTGATACCAGCGAACAAGCCCAGGTTTACAATACCGCTGACCTCTGAGAATTGAGAATCTGGCGAACCATTTATTGGTTATGCAGGAATAAATCCATGTAACCTATTTCCTTTTTGTATAACCCATTGTATTCATGTGTATTCATGTAAAAAGTGCTCAAAATTTTGCGCAAACAAAACACAGGGTACGCAAAATTAGATTTGTGCGAGCAATGTGTGAACTAAACGAAAGTTCTCAGTTTTCAGAAGCCCGTACCTTTACAAATGGTCGTGGAATGTTGAAGAAAGAATGCATCACAAAGCACGATAAAGGATCAAGTAATAATATTAACATATTTCAACAATAATTTACGCTAGCGCAACAAAATAAGTTTGTGAGAACAGTGTTTTTTGTATGAACATCATTATAAAAAAAAATTAAATTAATTTAAAAAAAAAAATATATATATATATAATAATAATATACCTTAAAATATACTTATTTAGCAATTCACTTTTTAAATTTAAAATTGAAATTTGAAATAATAATTATTAAACAAAACAAAATTGGTTTATTTTTTAGGTAACAACCGAGAAGAAGTATGAATCGTCAACATGCAAGTTGCAAGTGAGATTGCTATATCACAAAATAAGGGGGCCATTCTGTCAGCAATGAAAAATGTAGTTTTTGAAGCTGAACATAAACTAGTCCTACATGTATGTGCATTTCTCAAGGTGCTAGTCAACTGCAAAACCTGAAGATAGATGGCCATACCACACAGGAACATCATTCCAGCATTACTCAATTTCAGCAGTTGATTGCACAGGCAATAGATGACAAGTTAATTGATAGGGTTA
Source organism: Dracogyra subfuscus (assembly GCA_016106625.1). NCBI lineage: Eukaryota > Metazoa > Mollusca > Gastropoda > Neomphalida > Peltospiridae > Dracogyra > Dracogyra subfuscus. The sequence goes on from JAECMU010128641.1 coordinate 7,798, forward strand.
CTGAGTCGTATCCGTGCATCAAAATATGGTTGTATACATTAGGTATTTGATTAAGATTCCAGGACGCACTGAGGCAAAAACTGATTTTTTAGCCATTCATCAGTTATCCTCTGCTACATCAGAAAAAGGAAGGAAATGTTTTATTTAACGATGCACTCAGCACATTTTATCTACAGTTATATGACGTTGGACATATGAATAAGGACCACACAGATATTGAGAGAAGAAATACTGCTATTTCCACTTCGTGGGCTGTTCTTTTCGATGAGCAACAAGGGATCTTTTATATGCAACCTCCCACAGACAGGGTAGTACATACCACAGCCAATCATGGTGCAATGGTTGGAACGAGAAATAGCCCATTGGGCCCACCGCACTGAGTGAGCCCTTTAACACTAGGCTATATCCCGCTCCACATTAGAACAAACAACAAAAGAGCTTTTACAACTACTAGTGGGCTATCAGAGTGTGATGTGAAGAAAATGGTTGGGCTTTCATCTGATGGGGCTGCAGTGATGGTAGGTTGCAAGAAGGGTTTAGCAACTAAACTGAAAGAGGTATGTCCTGGGCTGATCTCCACACACTGTATTGCCCAGAGATTGGCTGTAGTAAGTGGAGCTGCAGCCGACAAAGTTACGTATTTAGTTAAGTTTCAAGAGATCCTGAACAGCATGTGGTTAAATACTTTTCTCATTCACTGAAGGATATGGTGATATTAGAAAATGGCCAAGGCAATGGTGGATGAAATGAAGGGCACACGACTGAAGCAGGTCATCCATACGAGATGGCCAAGCTTTGAGGAGTGTGTCAAGTCAGTTATTGACAACCATGCTGATCTGGATAAGTGTTTCTCAAGGACAATTCAGGTAAGGCTTTAGCAATGCACAAACCAATTACATGTTACAAGTTCCTGTACACTGCTCACTTCTTGGTGAATGTTTTTGAGATCAGCTGGCACTGACATTGACTTCACGCACATTAACCCACTTTTAGAGTCAAAAGTGTAGGTCATAGCAAAGCTGCGTGATGAAAAATGAGGACTGTATTCAGCTAGGTTTCTCAGTACAGATCCATCTGAGCCCCAGACTGACCGATTCGGTTTGCAGACATTTTAATTTCAAGGTCACACCATAAGGAAGGAAGGAAGGACATATGGTTAAGGACCACAAAAAATGAGAGAGGAAACCTTTTGTCACCACTTCATGGGCTACTCTTTTTGATTAGCAGCAAGGGATCTTTTATATGCACTATCCCACAGACAGGATAGTACATATCACAGCCTTTGTTACACCAGTTGTGGTGCACTGGCTAGAAGGAGGGATTGACATGGACTTCATGCCACTTTTCGATGAAAAATCAGGTCTGATTTAGCAAAGTTTCTCAGTACAGTTCCATCCGAGCCCCAGATTGACCGGTTTGTTTGCAGACATTTTAATTTCAAAGTCCCACTATAAGAGCCAGCAGAGCTCAGAGAATTGAGACTGTCATAGCCTGTGATAGTTTTGTCAACAATGTCATCAGCAACTTCAACCAAACATTTCCCAACGAAGATGCTGCTGTTGTTCTTTCTGCTCTGACAAACGAATGAATGAATGAATGTTTAATGACACCCCAGCACGAAAAATACAGCGGCTATTGGGTGTCAAACTATGGCAATGGAAATAAATAAGGTGATGATCAACATCAATAGAAAAATTCAAGATATAAATAAAAACATCGAAAAGAACTGTGCAAAAAATACAAATATCACGGATATCGACTTTTATTCTAAACTTTAAATTGTGCTGTATTGGCCATTCTCTAAGAGAATGTTACACCCTTGCACCACAGTGAGGTTACAGCACGTGCTGGGGCTCTGACAAACCTGTTTGATCCTACAGTCAGTAGTGCTAATGTGGTAGAGGATACTGTCAAAACAGTTGTAACTGTCAAAACAGTTGTAACTGTAAGCAGGAAATACTAAGTTTATTTAGCTTATCTAAAGATTCAGTTGGGGAAGGGTAGGGAGATGTTTCAGACTGCAGGGGAATGTTGCACAACTGTGCATTAAGTGTAGGTCTTTGTATCCCCTGGTAGCAGCAGCTGCTGAACGATTACTTCTTGCACCAGGTTCAACAGTGAACTGTGAGCGTGGGTCCAGGAGGCAAAATCTAATAAAAACAGCAATGAGAAACAGTCTCAACATTGATGGCTTGCAGAACCTGATGAAAATTGCTATGAAAAAATATTATACTGATTTTGAATTTGCATTTCATCACTGGTCTTTGGTGAAACAATGGAGGATTCCTTTCAAATACTGATGTTCTTAGTCAATAGTAAACACTTTATCTGTGCATTCCACTATAACATTATTTTATTTATTTATATTTTGTTTATATTGACATTTCAAATTTCATCTATGTATTGCACTATGATATTCATGTATCGGTCCGTTTTATATACTGGACAGCAGACATGTTCTTCATTGATAGTTCTGACTTTATCTGAATATATATAAAATACAAAATAAAATGTATTAAATAGAAGAAGGAATAAACTCCAAAGAGGACAGAGATAAACAGTTTGTGGTTAGTGTGAGTGAAGTTGCTGTTAAAACTCATTTAGGAAATAAAGCCAAAGTGCGCGAGTTATCATCATTTGGGTTTTTTCAGTCATCTTTTGGTCTGGTGTCAACTTCCAAAGAAAATGAAGACATTTCAGTAATTGACAGTAATAAAGCTGGAAATTTGGCAGACCAAGGTGAAAATATGATGTGTCCTGGAGATTGACGTTTTGCGATGCCTGCAAATGAGGCCAGGTTCACAATACCTTTACAGATGGTTGTGGAATCTTGAAGAAAGAATGTGTCACAAAGCACGAAAAAGGATCAGGTAATAATATTAACACATTTCAACAATAAATTATGTAAGCGCAACAATATACGTTTTTGATAACAATTGTTTTTGTTTAAACACCAAAAAATAAATTATAAGGATTCATTCCACCAAAAATTATACATAATAATATACATTTTTAAAAATATACACTTATTTAGCAATTCATCTTTTAAGGATGCATGGCGGCAACAACTGAGTTTTTAGCCATTCATCAGTTATCCTCTGCTACATCAGGACAAGGAAGGAAATGTTTTATTTAACGATGCACTCAAAACATTTTATTTACGGTTATACGGTGTTAGACATATGGATAAGGACCACACAGATATTAAGAGGAAATCCGCTGTCGTCACTTCATGGGCTACTCTTTTCAATTAGCAGCAAGGGATCTTTTATATGCACCGCAGGACAGCACACACCACAGCCTTTGCTAATACTAGTCATGGAGCACTGGCTGGAACGAGAAATAGCTTAATGGGCACACTGACAGGAGTTGATCCCAAACCGACTAACTTTTTCCTTTGACCCCAGTATGGTGGTGGCAGTGTCCTGGATGAAGACGAGGGCCAGGTTGCCAGGTTTACACAGTTCCTTCTCCTCATGGCCCATGATGACCGCCAGCGCGTCTATCAGAATCTGTGTATCCATCCCCTGCAGCTTGTTCTGTTTGTCTCCAACAGCAAATGGTCCTGAAAGAAAAATTAATAAAACTTTCGAATGTTTTTCCTTTCTAGAAATATAAACCTGGGTCCTTATTTTTAAAGCAATATTAGCCAACGAAATTGTAAAATCATCGTAAGTTACGACGTCACTATGACCTGTACTGTAGTGACGTCACACTTTACATTGATTTTACGATTTCGTAGGTCTAAGATAACTTCGAAAATATGGGCCCTGACCACTTCTCATTTAATTTGAAAAACATATATTATTTAAATGGATAATTGCAAGTGAGGATAGACACAAAACAGTTTGTTAGATATCAGACCAAATACTTTAGGCATCTTACTGGCAGGTGTTTGAAATACTTTGATTATTGTGATTAAGATTAGTTTCTTAAATATTAACTTTTAAAAACAATTCCTAACAATGGAAGGAAGGAATGTTTCATTTAATGACACACTCAACACATTTTATTTACGGTTATAAGGCGTCAGACATATAGTTAAGGATCACAGATATTGAGAGAGGAAACCTGCTGTCGCCACTTCAAAAGCTACTCTTTTCAATTAGCCGCAAGGGTTCTTTTATATGCACCATCCCAGACAGGGTAGTACATACCACAGCCTTTGATATACCAGTCATGGTGCACTGGGTGGAATGAGAAATAACTCAATGGACCCGCTGATGAGGATCAATCCCACACTGGCTGTGCATCAAGCGAGCACTTTACTACTGGGCTATGTCCCGCCCCCAATTCCTAACAGAAAAAAATGTTACTGATGTTATTTTGCTAAACAAAATACTCACCACACTGCTGTGATATTGCAATCATTGTGTAATGACGAACCATGTAGGCCATGAATGGCAGTGCAGACTGTCGCAATTCTTTTATGGCAGCCGCAACTAGAAAATAACACAATTACATTAAAATATACAAATATTTTATTAAAACTTCAAACATCGTCATTCAAAAGCTAACAGATCTCAGACGTATTACAGTTGTGACATATTATGTTCACAGATCAAAGAAATCTAATGTTGCTATATATGTTTTCTTTTCTAATTAACATCAAGTTTGTTCACGAAGCTATTAGAACATTATGTAATACTCACCAGGAAGGTTATCATGGGACGCATTAAGAAATGTGGAAGGTTAAGTAGAGGCACTGATTTTCCGTTTCAGATTTTTCACTTTTCCGTTTCATGTTACAAATTCCGTTTTTTTCCGTTTCAGTATTAAAAAAATCTGTTTTTGTTTCTCACACACATTCACACACACACACACACGCGCGGAAGCGCCACGACACAGACATCGGACATTTTCGGGGGAAATAATTACAAACGATCACACTATAAACCACTTCTCTTGTATAATTTATTTTGAACAAAGACTGGTACACAATATGCAATTATTGCATTCCTTTATGAGATCGGAAATATGGCAATGCCGGAAATGTTAAAAAATTAATAAGCAAACATAACATAATATATCTTTCACTTGAGTAAATATCGGACAATTTTAGCTCACAAAGTTCGGTTTTCCCCGTTAAATCGCCGGAAATAAGCGAAGAAAACACGACTGGTAAAACGTCTAGATACATTAAACACTTGGTGTAACATACAAAGGTACTAGTGTCGTAGCGTAGCACAGGCAGATGTCCATGTCCATAGTTTCTAATTCAAAAAATAAATTTGAATTAATCAAATGCGGTATTTAAAGTTAAATAATGTTTTGGAAAAAAAAAAAAGGGAATTCCGTTTCAGATAGGTATTTCCGCGATTCCGTCCGCGATTCCGCGATCGCGGAAAATCAGTGCCTCTAGTTAAGTTTATTTCTTCTTCATTATATGTTACTGTACTGACGTTAAATAGTACTTTTATTCTCACAACGTGTTGGCATTTGTTTTATTGTTGATATTTTTGTTTTATATTTTACTGTTGTATATTATGAGTCAATTAATTATTGTGACAAAACACTGGTCGCATTTTTTCACCTTAATAACTTGCTTGCATTAATTTAATAATTTACAATGTCTGCATACTTACTGAACATTCCAGTCAAAGCTTGCTCATGAACTTTCCTCGAGTGTGAGTCTGGATTCTTGTACAAACTACCAGAATGGCCTAAGATTTCCTTTTCCATGAAGCTAAATTGATAATAAAATAAATTTTCATTAAAACAATTATGTAATGACTAATGAACCTCCAGGCAGACACCAAAAAGACAGGCTATACATGAAGACAGCTGGAAACAAAGTGTTCACAACAGAAGACTGGAGAGTTACTGTCAACGGCCTATGCCTCAGAAGGGACAATGGGCATAAGTAAGTAATTAAGTAAGTAACCCAACTAATATGAACTGCTAAACACATTTTAGGGTCATTTTTGTGGTTTGATAAAATTGACATCAATTATATTTTTTAATTGTTTTCACAGTCATAAACATTACTTTCACAACATTTCTGCCTATCATAATTTATTAGCACGAGTTGATAAACTTTTATCAACAAGTGCTGATAAATTATGATATCACAAGACACGAGGGGGTATTCTTTTTATCATCCTTTATCATTCTTTTCATTTGCGACAGTTGTAAGCATTGTCAGTAATGTGGGTTGAATGTCAGCGGTAGACTCGTTAGCTAGTAAACGGCAGTGATGTGACATCACTAATGATAGGTTTAGTGCCGAAACATATAAAATATTCCATGAAATAAGGCACTGTGCAGAGCAGTATACTGGATGCAAACCATCATTTAAGTTCATGCAGACTGCCAATCAAGAGCCTATTTCACTAAACTTCGTAAATTTACGTCTGCATCTTGCAGTTATGCCAGACATTCATTTACATGTGTTTGACATCTATTTCACAACATATCATTACAGAAAATGGAGTATTTTAAGGACAAAGGAACAAGAAATATGTGTACTATATTTGTTGTGCTATAATAGTAATAAGAATTGTGGTTTAGTCATAGATTTAAGTTTACATGCATGCAAAACTAGGCTTGGAATGTTTTGTTAAAATAGGCCCGAAGCCCCCCACCCACCCACCCCCACCCGAGATGAGCCCTGTACCAACTGAATTAGATTCTGTTCTCTAAGCTGGTACTAACCTTGGATGAGTGAACAGATGTGTCATGGTCTGCTTGTCATCTTCTAAACTCATCACAGACACGAGGAAACACCGGATGAGTTCCCACGCTTGGCGTCGACTGTAGGCGTCTGTCGAACTGCTCTTTAGCGACATCAGAGCTGTGTCGATGGCCTGAAACACATGAAACAAGAAAATAGTTATAACATTCAGCCAATAACAGCTGTAAATATCCGTGAAATAACAGTAATATCAGTCAGTGACATGGTGAAACTACCTGCCAGAAGTTTTAATTTCACCAGTACCAACTGGAAGAAATTTTACCACAAGATTTAACAAAAAATAATATCACTGATCAGTGAAAGGAAATGTTTTATTTAACGATGCACTCTAACACATTTTATTTAGTTATATGGCATCGGACATATGGTTAAGGAACACAAGATACTGAGAGGAAACCCGCTGTCACCACTTCATGAAGTAACTAGCAGCAAGTGATTTTTTATATGCACTATCCCACAGACAGGATAACACATACCATGGCCTATGATACACCAGTCGTGGTGCACTGGCTGGAGTGAGAAATAGCTCAATAGGCCCACTGACTGGGATTATTCCCAAACCGACAGTACATCAAGCAAACAATTTTATTACTGGGCTACATCCCACCCTAAGATTACATATATAAATTGACACTGATAAAATTTTACTCGAGTTCAATTTATATACACATATTTTATTCTACCTTTTCAACAGGCAGTGAAATTGCTGATTTGCAGTCCTGAAAGTGGATTGTGATGCAAGGACCGACAGTTTCCTTATCATTGTACTGCAGCTAAAAAGAAAATATGGCAGTTTGTTATTATAAAATACAATACATAACAATTCTACATTAATCTTGTTCTATTTATTAAAATATCATTATTTTATCATTTATAAATAAAAATTTAAATTAAATTAAAAAAATTAACATGCATGGGATAAACATATGACTGAAAAAGCATTTCACTGATCTAAACCTCAATAAGAGAAATGGCATTACACAACTGAACATAGAACAACAAAATGAGACAAAATAAGGACAAGAAAACTGAGAATAAACAGGGACAAAGAAAAGTCACCATTAAAAATGCATCCAAAATAAACATCAAATATAAGATGGCTTGAACAAAAGTTTAAATATGTCTGATCTATATAAGCGAAGGAGAAAGATTTTAGGCATTGACTGGCTATTGGGATATTGAAGACAGTCTACAGGACTCAAGGGAGAAATTCCACATGTTTAGAGGTCAGTCAGGTAAAAGAGATGCTATCTACAATACTAAAAAAATAACACCTTTATTTCGTGATTTCATGATTACTTCATGATTTCATTGAGATAAAGCAATATAATTAAATTTCCGTTATATTCAATACTAGATAACCTCATCCCACTGGTCCAGATGTAGCAACAGGAGTTTGTTCAATTCTTGATGAACGTAAACATATCTGACGTTTTTATAAAATCTGTGATTTAAAACATTTACTAGCCATGATTAAAAATTCACTAGCCCTACTTTAGTTTAAGTTAATACAATTTTACTAAATAATAGTAATAATGAGATAGGTAGTACTAAACCAAATAATTTCCGGCTGGGTCAAAGTTCGACGTGCACCCAACTTTTGATAGAGTAGCGAACACCACAAGTCTTGTGATTGGTTATAAATGTGAGTGTGTTGGTTGTAAAAAAATAATAGTTTCATCTAGGTAAAAAAAATATGCAATTTTATTTCATGTATGGGGTACTTGTAAAAAAAAAAAAAAAGTACTTGAATTTTGTGCGGAACTAGGGTAGTCATAGATTCTCGTTATCTCAGAACCGAGCAGCTTGATCCCCAATGTTTTCTGGTTCACATGAAGTGTGAGGGGAGGTAGTATTTATATCTGTGGCGTTTATGCTGACTGATACGCTGCAGGTAGGAGGTTTAGCCACATGTTACTATTGTCGTCTATGGGATTTGATTTGGTGGTATACACCCTAAAGACTATTAGAGGGCGACGGAGCTTTAAAATACTAACTGTGTGGATATTCATATTTACAAAATAAACTTAACTGCATCTGATCAAAAACAATTCACTAGCCGTCGGGCATGGCAATGGTAGTTACTTACTAGCCCAACATTGACTATCACTAGCCACGGGAGTGGGGTTACCATAATCTAGAAACCCTGTCTGGCATGGCAATGGTAGTTACTTACTAGCCCAACACTGACTATCACTAGCCATGGGAGTGGGGCTACCATAATCTAGAAACCCTGTCTGGCATGGCAATGGTAGTTACTTACTAGCCCAGCATTGACTATCACTAGCCATGGGAGTGGGGCTATCATAATCTAGATGCCCTGTATTTACTAGCCCAACATTGACTATCACTAGCCATGGGAGTGGGGCTACCATAATCTAGATGCCCTGTGTTTGATGACAATCATTTATATGGACAAGTTGTCTTACTGAGCATTATTGTTTATGGACCAAAAATAATTAGAATAAAGTATGAAGTGTCTGTTATTTCTTTTACGTTCATCAGGATATGAAAACAAAAAATCATCTGCAAACTTATGTGAGAACAGCTTCGCAGATTCACACATTGACTTTGTGGATGATTTTTTTTGTTATACCCCGATGAACATAAAAGTGAAAACAGACAATTCTTTAAAAAATGCACAAACCTTCTGAGGTTCTCTCAACATCTTGCGGTTGCCCCCGCCGAACTTGCCGAGGACTCGGAAGGCCACGTGGGCGATGTTGTCCTGCGGGTTGCGAAGAGTGCGCCACAGTGCCTGCATTAGCTCGGCTCGCACCGGCTGTATGTGGTCGTACAGGAAGTCTGGTTGTAGATTGTCAACACACAGCTCCAGAGTTCTCAAGCCCTGAAATAAAAACATATCATGGTTACTGAATATTGTTATAAATTAATTATAGCTAAAATGTTTGTTTTGTTTAACACCACCACTGGAGTACATTGACATATTAATCCTCAGCTATTGAAGGTAAAACATTTTGTAATTTGAGACATCTAGTGACAGAAGAAACTCACTTCAATTTTCCATTAGTAACTAGGCATCTTTTATGTGCACTCTTTCACACACAAGACTGCACAATCCATAGCTGTTTACATGCCAGCCAGTGGTAGGGACAGAAAAAAAACTAATCTAAGAATGGGTCCACTGAGGGGGTTTAGCCAATTTATCAAACATGTTTTTGATTTTCATAATATGTTTGAGAAAGAAAGCAATGTTTTGTTTAACAATGCATTTAGTACATTTTATTTAGGGTTATATGGCATTAGACATATGATTGAGGAGCACACAGATATTGAGAGAGGAAACCTGCTGTTGCCATTTCGTGGTGTATTCTTTTCGATTACCAGCAAAGGATCTTTTATATGCACCATCCCACAGACAGAGTAGTACATACAACAGCATTTGATATACCAGTTGTGGTGCACTGGCTGGAATGAGAAATAGCCCAATGGGCCCACCGACTAATATTTTTGAGAGTATTCCAGATATATCCAGAATTCCTAAATTCCCCAAAATGAAAGTAAAACGTTTTTATCGAAGTTCAATTTCTAACTTTTGCTTCCATATTAAAATCTGAGAAACGACAATTCTTTCCCAATGTAAAAAGAATTTTGAGCCTTGGATAAAAATCATATCTACTTAATCATTTAATACAAAAAAACAGATTTAAAATGAAATAAAAAACTGAAAACTTACATTCTTAAAATGTGCATGTGTTCAGAAATGGAATATATTTCACTAGACCACCGGATCAGAACGAACTAAAATTTACTAGCCCGCCAGTATTTCTACTAGTCTGCCAGTCCATAGATCAAGATATTAATATTTAACAACATAAAAGCATATACTTCAAATGATAAGATATAAATTTGAAGAAAAAAAACATTATTAATAACACTTGGTTGGCCAGGTGATCAATATCACATGGCAAATGAAATACAAAAAGATCCTCACCAAACCTTGATTAACAAAACCAGATCACCCATCGGACTAGTATTTGTATTGTATTTGTATTGTTTAGCTCGTCTGTCAGTAGTGTTTACTCGCATTTGGTGAGCGGACAAGTACTTTCTGCAACCCTGAATGTGTTAATGCTACACAGATATACATGTAGAAAAGTAATCCAGGTAACTCGGTATCTTTACTCTATATAGTACAATTCTCACCTGACTAACGAGCGTCTGAGATCCGTTGAGAGCAGAGACTAGCGGATCCATCAACATGGGTAAGTACGGCAGGAGGGAGCTGAGTCGGACCGGAACAGTGAGACAGAGTTCGACAAACAGATCCTTCATGTGCTGGCGGTGTAACCCACTCTGTAGACTGTTCAGACCTACAGAGAGAAAACAAAATTACAATAGAAATAACTGGGACAACAAGATATTGTTCTTCAAACAGATGTAACTCATTCTGTAAATACTATACAACAATAATAATGTAACAATAAAAGTTGTCAAATGTTGATGAGATCTTGAGAGAAATACAACATCTAACAACAACGGAAATAGCCATGACAGTAAAACAAGTTAAAATAATCCTTCATATGATAATCATATAACACACTTCATAAACTCAAATGAATTATTATTATAGGCCGAGTTTAGAGTAGAATTTAATATTTCTAAATATTAGCATTTCTAGTGTTAGTAATGTAAGGTGATGTAAATAGAAAGAAAAAAAGAAGTTTTGTTTAACGATGCACGCAACACATTTTATTTACGATTATATGACGTCAAACATATGGTTAAGGACTACACAGATACTGAGAGAGAAAAGCCAGTGTCGTCACTTCATGGGCTACTCTTTTCGATTAACAGCAAGCGATCTTTTATATGCACCATCCCACAGACAGGGCCTTTGATATACCAGTCATGGTTGGAATAAGAAATAGCCCAATGGGTCCACTGATGGGGATCGATCCTACACCGACCGCGCATCAAGCGAGCAGTGTACCACTGGGCTACGTCCCGCCCCGTGATGTAAATAGTAACAGTAATTCACATGTAATTTCAGTTATTTCGAGTTCTAAAATGTTTTAGATTTTTGTGTACAAGATCACGACTTCACTTTCAGTCCAGAAAAAGGTTGCATCAAGAATTAGGATTTGATATATTAAAACTAAAAATAATTTAGCCGTAAGATATTTCAACTTGTTTACAACCAGGTGATTACCTTGAAGAAGATTTGGCAGTAAAGGAAGGAATTCTTGGTACAGGAGATCATGGCTGCCTCCTCCAATGGACCGGAACAGAGCACGCAGCAACAGGAAGTAATTGTACGGCTCCTTCGCACTCATTGCCAGCTCCATGGAGCGATTCACTATTGTATGAAGGTGAGGCTGTTGGTAAAAAGAAATATGATTTGTGAAAAAAAAAAAATGAAACAAGACAATATAGTGTTTCAAACTCCAGGCTATCAAAATAGTAATATGTATTAAATAGATCTGCAGATTTACTGAAATTACATTGTAGTTAGTAATGCTAGGAGGAGGAGGAAATGTTTTATTTAACGATGCACTCCTCACATTTTATTTACGGTCATATGGTGTCAGACATATGGTTACGGTCCACACAGATATTGAGGGAGGAAACCCCCATTGCCACTTCATGGATTATTATATTCGGTTTGCAGCAAGGGATCTTTTATATGCACCATGTCATATACAGGACAGTACATACCAAAGCTTTGATATACCAGTCATGGTACACTGGCTGGAGCGAGATATAGCCTAAAGCTAAAAGGATGGAATGATAAATGAAATGTTGCTACTTGAAATTTTTTATTTTACACCCCTTGTTAGATTTCTATTTACCTATTATTTCATCATTTGAAATACAAACTTTTTCATTTGTCCTGGAAAGTGAAAATCTGCTCAGACAAACAAAATGTACCCTAGTAGTGAAAATGTTCAATGCAGTTTTACTTGGAGCAATGAAACTCATCATCTTTGTACTTGTACTTTGTATTTGGACAAGTGGAAATATTTACAGACAAATACATTTATAGATGTACTTGTCCAGTAAACTATTGAAAATTTCTACTTATTTCTTCACTTACCTTTAACATCTGTTCATTTTCAGCAGCAAACAGAGACACAGATCCAAACACCAGTTTGAACAACTTGAGATACAGATTGGACCGATCCATGTTGGCTGTGGGGGGAAATTATTTCAATGTTTAATTTATATATGGTGTAAGTAAAGACAAGTACAGATCATAAGATCTCAATTACAAAAATTCTTAATCAAAAATGTAAGAATACTAAAACAATAAACAGGTGAATCTTCTAATAGTACAAAAGTTAAGAAGATACAAAGTATTATACAGCAAATAGTAAATTATTTTGACACAACTGATAGAGAAATGAAATAAAGTTAACTTACATCCCATTTCTTCCAGTCTGTCGAGCAGATACTCAACAAGAATTGTAGCAAAAGTAGCGGACGTCTGGAGATTGGCAAGAAATGAGTTGGCAACAATCTGAATTCAAAGGAAACAACTTTTGTGAATTCCAATAGTTTTACTCATTTTAAACACATCAAAATATTCCAAACAGTACAATATAATATTGTATATCACACGCAATGAATATTTTATAAGAAAATTATTATAATTTGATTGACAGTGAAGGATGTTTCGACCAGACCATAAGAATGGGGTGGAAATTCAGTTACATAAATCTCATAAATAAATGAAAATAAATCTCATGGTCCATTCGTTGACATGGTAAGGTGGCTTACTTGTCTCAATGACTCAGAAAGCTATGCCAGCTTAGGGTCACCTAATCTGGACTGGTCAAAGGGTAGAGACTAAACTAATATGGACCAGACAGACAGAGGACATGAGTTAAGAAAGACAACTGTCTAGGAGAAGCAAACTCCAAAATCAAAACTGGGTTGGACAGGGGTTCAGAATCCTAGTACAGAAACTCTCCTAGGAGAAGGAAAACTCCAAACTTAAACCAAGTCTAGTGAAGTCCAAGTACAGAAGCTATGCATCAGCATTAGTGTGAAAACCGAAAGGAAATGTCTGTACATGCACCAAGCTCTACGATCATGAAATGGATGAACATGTGGAAGTTGTGTCATCCCCATAGTTTATCATCACAACCGGTATCCAAATCTAAAGCATGATCAACTATAGCTTGAACGCTGAAGAAGAAATTGAAAATAATCTGCATTCTAATATATCACTGTAGCTCTAAAGGACATTAATTTCATTTAAAGAAATTTGGATGCTATGTATGAGAATGGGGAAAATAAGTGGTTAAAAAAAAAGGTTTTACTCTCATTCGTGTTCTATTAAGTAATATTGAATACTAGTATTGCACCTTACATATGAAATATGAATGTTATCAAACCTCATTTTATGTAATCACATACTCTTGACACATACTACTAACCTGTAGAGCATAGTTGTTGTGTATCCTTTCCACCATGTACTACAAAACAAAACAGTACTTTACATAAATAAAGAGTCAGATTATTATTCATTCTAGAAGTTTTCTCTCATTAAATCCGCTGGATAAGTCTCGGATTGTGCAACAGTTAGTCTCTGAGAAACTGTTAATAGGTAACAGAAAATCTGTATACTTTAGTGCAGTAAAACAGATCTGTCATTGTGAAAAAAAGATAAGCATCAGTACTTAATGGAATTCATACATGTCCTATAAATTACATGAATACTGCAAAATATCACATGTATGCAGTATAAATATTATGTTAAACATTTAGAAAACTTTGAGGTGTTTTCTCTTTTATAGATACATCACCTGTCCTCACAACTAGTGCATATTCCCTACGATTAGTAGACTGGCCCGAACATCCCAACAGCCAATGGGATGGCTTAGATTCTTCCACTGTGTACCCCTTCCTGTTCTGGTCACATGACTGTAACTTCCTTCTTTTTCCAGAGCATAGGGAATATGCACTAGTTATGAGGACAGGGTGATGTTGAAAAGAAATAAATCATTAAAAGTGCCATCTATAGAGCCTGAAGAAAGAAGAAAACAAACCTCTATCACTGAAGAAAAGATTTCTTTAAATGTAATGGGACTCATCATTGTAAACTGGAATAGAAATAAAACAATAAATTAAAACTTTTATTACAGACTTATGTTCAAATGACATACTCTAGTTTCTATATGATTTGTCAAAATTAATTCTGATATCAGTGTATCAGCAGAAACAAAATGGTTATTTTGTAATATTTTATTACACAAACAATGTTATAACTTTGTTTCAAAAGTATTAATATTAACTAATAATGTCAACATATTCCAAACAAAATGTAGGCTGTGCTTTTCTCAACTTACCACACCAGCAAAATGTTCAAGGACTTCCTTTTCTTCTTTCGTTCTCACGGTTTGTACACTGAAAGAAGGAAATGTTTTATTTAACGTCACACTCAACACATTTTATTTACGGTTATATGGCGTCAAACATATGGTTAAGAACCACACAGATACTGAGATAGGAAACCTGCTGTCAACAGTTCATGGGCTACTCTTTTCAATAAGGTGCAAGGGATCTTTTATATGCACCATCCCACAGACATAGTAACACATACCACACACTTTGTTATACCAGTGGTGGTGCACTGGCTGGAACGAGAAATAGCCCAATGGGCCCACCAACAGGGATTGATCCCACACTGACCATGCATTGAGCGAGCACTGTACCACTGGGATACGTCCCGCCCCTTACACTGAAACATGTCATACACCGTAAGTTAAAAACCAACATGTCCACCTAGGGCAAACACTCTAGACCACTGAGCTACATACTACAATAAACATACTATCATTACCCATTTGGGCATTCATAAGCGGGGAACTTGCCATGCATTGGTGAAACGTACATTATTGAAAAATGTGGTGCTTGCAAATCAGTGATTTTATTAGTACTAAATATGATGTCATCACAACTTGGAAAATATACACCACGACATCACAGTTTACAAAGTTTGCATTTACACTTTTCAGTTTTTATTGTTCATTTCGTAATAAAATGATATTTTAATACAATTTATTAGATATTTTAAACCCATAAACAGAATTATCTGTCATCGTGAATAAAATGAAAAAAATATAGCAATACAGTGTAAAGTTGTTTTCTTAAATTATATATATATATATATATATGAAGAGCTTAGATGCAAAATACTCCATATCCATTTTCTGTTTTAAGCATTTTTTCTTGAAACCTGCTAATAAAATGAAATCACAGCAAAAACGAAAACAGGGATAAAGAATGATAAACTGAAATATTGAGCAAAATTTCAAAAATCAAACTTTATTAACTTTCTTATAAAATAAATTTTTTAAATATATTTTGTTTCAAAATGCTCCATATATCCATTAAACACTTTGGATAAAAAATTCATAACTAAAGACTAAAAGCAGGATTTTAAAATGTGCAATGTCTTGAATATTAACAAACATAATACTGAACAAATAATTTAACTTTTGTGACATAAAAGTATTTAAGTTTGGAGGGTTATTTTGTCATAGATGAAAAAAATATCACCCAATCCCGTCCGTTGTAATAGTAGTTTTCCCCATGTTTCTGTTGCATAATGTAGTCCCAAACAATGGATGGTTTTCAGTATGAAGTTGTTTTTATACACTAGAACTGTCTGTTGCAGTAGGCAATGTCATCTGAGGTGAGTTTACCTGCCATGCATATATTTACTACAGTACCATGTGTGCATGTAATCAATGGTGTTTTTCCGTCGCCACTGTGAAGCATTTTCTTCTTCTTTTTTCACGCTTGTGGTTCTCAGGATTTCTTATACACTTCCTTCCAACTGACGATAATACAACTAGCTCAGCGATTTCATCAAAGTCGTTCATTTTTCTCTCAGTATCAAATAAAAACTATAAAAAATCCCGCACCTTAATCTTCATTACCTGGGTGCAGCAATTTTGGATAAATGGTGTTCACCGATTGGCGGATGGAATAGGGAGCGTTCTGTCTAAAAACTGGACTGGCACATGGAGCGATTTGGAAAAAAATGAAGTCACTGATGTGTTAAGGAGCGTTTTGACCAATTTCCGGAATAAGTCTTGATTTTAATACCAACTAGCTACCAAGACTGCATGTTAACTCAGTTTGCACCAAAATGGCGTATGGAGCATTTTGCATCTAAGCATGGTTACTGAAAATAACAGAGAAAAATAATAACTTATAGTAGTTACTATCAAATTCATGTTAATCATGAAATAATTCTAATTTGTCACCCACTGAAGCTTGCGACAACTGAAAATTATTTCACCTGGGACATAAATTTGATAATATTTGGGACCTCGTTTATTATCCTCTGTATACACCACCATTACTTACACTGCTGGTCTTATGTAAGCCTGTCCGGTAGGTGTCAGATTGACCGTGTAGATGTCCAGTGCTTGCAGTGCGTATTTCACCAGGCGGACATACACAAGGGTTTCTTTCGACTGAAACTGCTTGTTCTGAATAAGGCTAGCATCAGCTAAAATAATATATAAGTCATGTATAAACCTCAGAGCAGTAGTAGGCTTTTTAAAAAAAATATTAATACTAATAATTAAGAAGACACGTAGACACTGAAACGAGTTCAGAACAAACATGTGAACATCCTTAAATATAGTCCTTTAAATATTATTATAATAGGCACAATACCAGCCCTCAAAATTCATATTATGTTGCAATGAGAATTTAGTACCAATCATAACAAAGTAAATATCTGATAATGATAAAAAAAAAAAAAAACTTTTTGTGGTAGAACTAATTGCAATTATAAATCTTAAGTCTGCTGAACTGTACTTTCCTGCCGAGGCCAACTCTTGCACCCAAGACAGGCGTGTGCTACAACAGCTTGTTCTGAATGTGCACGTAAAGCCCTAACTGGTCATTTCTACTAATTTGTAAAATATAATTTGAAGCTTCTGCTTAGATATAGTCTTTAAAAAATCGCCCACATAGGCACACAAAACATGTAATATCACACAGCTTAAATGATCTTACCATTTCCAATAGCCTTGCAGGACAGCACACCCCAAGTGATGGTTTTCACACCACACACAAGAGTTTTCATCAGACTTCGGCAGTCAGCAACGGAATACACACTGTACTGACTCGGAATAACACCAAAACGATTCTGAGTCTGCAAGAAAACAATAATTAAATTGGTAATAAACAATAATTATGACAGTACTACCGGGACTCTGTCAAAAATGGGTAAATTGTCATGGAAGTCAAACTTGATCTGTAATAGTATATGATAAAGCTATACACAAAATGTCAGCTCAGTAGCTTGAGGCATCGTGAAAACTATATGTGGGACAGACAAATGTATGGACGAAAATGAAACCTAAAGTTCCCCCAACCTCAGGTTGGACCAGTACAGGATTAATAAATGCTACATTTTCATCCATATTGTTTTCAAAATGGGGGTGGGGGGAGG